>JAQFXL010000003.1:0-84251 GCA_034693445.1 Edwardzetes edwardsi | reverse complement strand
TGGGATGTGTTGGGCACTACTTTTTATTTGTGTTGAATTTTAATCTAAATTTTTCTTATAATAAATTATTTGAATGCTCTTTGAGTGCAATTAAAAAAATAAAACATTTATATTCTCTCTGACTCTACAGTCAATGAATGCAATAATGCTTTTATTCTGAGCTCTAATAAATCAAAATTAATGAAAGTAAAGCTAATAATAATAATAATAATGTGATTCGCTTCCAGAATATTCCCATCCGTTTGCGTGTCGTCTCCACTAATTCAAGTGAATCAATAAAAAGAGAGAATCAAATAATTATTTTATTATAATATGTAACAGAGTCTAAAACTTGCCTGGGTGCACTTTTCTCAAAGTTATAATAACTTATACTTAAAGAAATTTGCATTATTTTGAAATTCAATGTTAGAAATAAGTTATTTTAAATAACTCTTTCGTATTATGAAATTCAGGTTAAATAGCAGTGACTAAAGAAAAATATTTCTAAATTTCACGCTGTCTTTAATTAAATTACTTTGTTGTCTGTCTTAAGATGATTCTGATGTCTCTCATAATCATTCATTACTAAAAACAAAAGCCTTGACTCTAATTGTGAGCTAGAATTTGATGCAATCAAAAGAATTGCAAAAACTTCTGTAAAACTCATCAAAAAACTGATTGAAAAATAATGGATGAGAGCCTCGGATGGGATAAACTTCTCAACGAATGAAATGATGTATTATTTCTTAAAATTTAAAACTCTTTCTGTTAAAGACATTTCGTGTTTGTCTGTAAAGGCATACGAATTGAAGACTTTGGAGAAAAACAATAAAATAAATGCTTTTCAATAACATTATTATTCAATTCTGTTATCAGTCATATCATTGATTCGATCTATCATTTTGTTGTAATTGTATTATAATTGGAATTTTTCTACAAATTTTGTTCACTCTTTCATCAAATCTTCAAAAACGATTTCATTCTTGTTATTACTTTTTTGTGTGTATTTAGTGTTTTGATATCTTTTCAAAAAACTAATTTGACTTTTGCTGACAGACTCTATCAGACAGATAGCACTCAACACTTATCAAAGCAAATATCAAACAAATTATCTCATATGTAATATCTGTAGTGAGGAAAATGATTAAGAAATTCAATGCAAAAGAAGCAAAACTAAGAAAAACTCATTTCATGAATATTCCGGACAGAAGTTTATAATAAATATTGAATAATAAAACCAAAAATCAAAAGAAGAAAAACTAATTATCATTTGTTCCAAAGTGAAGCAAAAATGATCCGTTTCTTAAGCAATAGAAGAGAAGTTAATTAGTTATGCTTTCATTAAAGATTGCAATTCATTGACCGAACGCTTGGGTTAATCCCCGATCGGCTGTTCCCAAAGCCTAATGAATAAAATGCAATAAAGATATAATCACTTATTTTTTTGTTATTTTATGAATATTATATTCGGAGTTAATTTGAATTTTATTCTATGGATTGTCTGATACTCTTTTTCCTGAGTTCCTCCTATTCGTGACTCCGCCTCGACTACAACTAAATCATATTTTTTGCCAATGATTTGACACAAACTGTAATCAAATCGATCAAAGAAATGGTTTTTCAAACTAATATTAGATAATATTCTGTGTATTTCTATCAGAAGTAGAGTTGAAATACAGATAATTTGTTATTATATTGCAATTCATTCATACAAACAATTCATTCAAAAAATTCAAACTCAACTCAAATAGAGATATGAATTGAGTGAAGAAAAAAATAGTTTTCAAACATATTTTTCATCTCGATTTCTGGCTATTTGTCTGTTTGTTGGTTGAAGATATGATAGCATTTGATGTGTATCTTATTTTCTGCCTATTCTTGGCATTTCATTCACGAAAATCAAATGAAATTGCAATGAAAATAGCCTTAAATTTGAAGACATGAAAAGAAATACATATTTTTTTCTTTTGTTGAATTGCATTGAATTGAATTCATGCGGAATAGAGATCTAAATATACAGAAATCGCAATCAAATTAAATGATTTTCTTCGAACCAAATACTACTATAATAAGGATTTTTGATATTTTAAGCCATACTTTTCAAAACTGTCATTTCGTGTGTTTCCGATTACTCTACACTTAACTTATTGTGTTGTCTGTCTGTCTGTCCCTATATTTCATATATAAAATTATTAATAATTTTTACGTCTCTATAAGTTATGACATATTCTTTAAAAGAAAAAACTATTAAATGAAGAAACGGACTGAAAGTCATTGAAAAAATAGAGTATTGAAAGTTAGAGAAAGAATTAGAGTAAAGGAAGACTTCTTTGTCGTCGCTGTGGATGTTTTGGGCCTATAATAAGTAGTAATAAGTAGAAAATGATAGGCTATGGATAGGTCTGAGCTATGTCTGAGCTGCCACTGTAACGAATCGAGTGATCAGTTTTGAACGACACATACAATTGCCTTAACTGTTGGCCTCACTCCTAATGCAAACCCTATGATCAGACAATTTGTTAAAAACGTTTGTCTGATGTGAGTGAACAGTGGCCTAACATTTACACTGTTATTATTACTTTCTTTTATAACTTTTACTACAGTTATATATACTTCTTATATCAAATTTGTAATACTAGTCGTACAAGAATATTGATATTGTCGGTCGTAGAGCGCCTACACGCCATAGCACAGCACAACAGCTTTGGCTGACGATCAATTGTCTGAGCTATGGAACAGCCCATAGACTATATTAATTTTTTCTTTATATGAGTATTTGAGTTGAGAACAAAAATTATAGCGAAAAATAGCGTTTGAAAAATAATTGATGTCCACCAAGAAATTGGTTGTTCGCACAGAACACTAACCGAAGAGCCAGTGCTTTACAGTTTGTTAGTGCCATAAGTGATCGGTAGCTCTCGACTTACAAATCATATATTACTTTTCAGTGGTAATACTCACTCAAACTTTGAACAAAAACTTTTCTTCTCAATTCTCACAGTCTGTCCATCCATTCAGTAGTCCTTTTCGGTGCAATTTTCTTGTTGTTCGGCACAGAAAACAAAGCCAACAACTCTATGACCGGTGGCTATAATAACACCAATTTTTCATTTTAAATACTTTTTAGGGAAGCATTTGATTCTTTCGACACACTATTTATTGACCAGATTTTACTTCAAGTCTTCAGTGATGTCAGCAAAATATTGAATCAATTTATTTATTTATTGATGCGCTCAGGGATTGGGAAGGGATTGGCAACAAATGCAAAAAATAAATAAATGAAAATCAATTTCTCTCTGAATTCGATAAAATCTATTTTCATAGATATTTACGCAAAAGGTTTTCTTAATTTAATTTTCATAATAGAGTGAAAGAGATGTGAAAATAGCGTTTTCGCCAATATTTTTGTCGCTAATAATGCAAAAGACTTTTTTGTTGTCCGCAAAAAATAAAGTCAAATAAAATGAATGAATTTTGTTGTGAGATTCGCCTCGAGCCAAACGAAAGATCATTTTTTTTCAGCTGATTCGGGAAACGTGGGAATGCATTGCTTTAACGTTTTGTGTTAGCAATGGTTTTATTTTGCAAAATATTCACTGAAAAACTGTCGACAATATATTTTGGATATTTATTACCTTAGTTTTGATGGCAATTGTTGTAAGTTTTGTCGACAATATTATCATTTTTTGAGTTAATAAATATAAAATCGATGGTAAACTAGTTTTGTTGGGCAACAAAATTATTGGTATCTAAACTTGGTTACTTTCGTGTTATGCAAAGTTCTATGATCTGGAGACTAGGCAATCCAGGGGGTCCTAATGTGAAATTTTTGATTAAGTTTGGTCGAAATTCCAGGTGGAGTCTGAGTCTGCATATACTCCTCAGTCGAGTCAAACGTTAATTTATTCGATACTTAATAGTTTTCATTCGTTTCTATGGTGTGTTTCTATGCGTGTGTCTAACCTAATAACAAACAAAACAATCATCTATTAAATTATGGAAACTACCCGTTTTTGGATTGCACTCATAGCACAGCATAATTTTATGTGAAAATCGATTATTTCAACACTTAAATTGTATTCAAACAATACTCGGCTTTACAAGACTCCTGAATTTGCGATCACATCTTCAAAAGTCCAGATATGATAGATACTGCTTAACTTAATCACCAAGCTTAATTGCTATGTACCATGTTAGAAATTCAACGCAAAGCTTCAAATTTTCTAAAAGATATGGAATGAAAAAACAATCAAAATATTACCCAATAACTCAAATCTTGAGTACAATTTCGGTTTATTCTGATCCATTGTCCCTCAGCTTTCATTTACAATTACCTTACTCATTTCTTAATTATATTTAGGAAAGAAAAATAAGTCAGATCATATCAGTAATATAGAAATCTATCCATTTATTGAATTATGCGTTTATGGAGTATAGGAGAAGACAATAGATATTCAAATTGACTTCAATATAATGTTAATAAAAACAATAAAATCGCAATCATTTGATGCATATCTTTATTTCTCATTTATTTGATTGTCTTTTCAAACATAAAACTTTGGGTCAATGAATGAAACTTCTGATCAAATTTATTGATAGCTCAAAATTTAAACAAAGCCTTTTCTACACTCCTTCAAATGAGACAGGTCATTTTAGCTTTCAATTCATTATTTCTAAACCATCGATCATAATTTAAGTCTTAATGATTGGAGTTGTCCGAGTAAGTCAACATTGTTGCCACTATAGTACTCTGATAGGTATGGAGTAAAACATGTTTATGAGTGGCGATTCCAATCAAGATTTCAAAAATTGTAACTCACTTTACTGACTCACAATTTGTCAAATGGAAAATTTATTTTCAAATTTTTCTTCTGACACATTCAACGGTCTCTCTCTCTCTCTCTCTCTCTCTCTCTCTCTCTCTCTCTCTCTCTCTCTCTCTCTCTCCTCTTTGCATATGAATCCGGATATATTATATACACATTTCTTAAGATTTTAGCAGGAATTTGATAGACATTCCGCACCCAAACCAGGAGTGTAGAAATTAATGTAGTGTCCCCTATAATAAACTCCTACTCTTTTTTATGTATTTTTTTTGTCTCAAAGAAATTATGCATAAAAGCAGTGAAGCGCACGAAAAACTACAAAAATTAAAAATTAAAAAATTCTAAGTATGAAAAGTAAGCATTGAAACTAGTAATAGGTTCTTACTAACATAAGTAGGTTTGAGTTGTCAGACATGTTGGGTATGTTGGGGATGACCCATTTTTATCAATGGTTTCTAAAAACTTGTCAAGTGAATCATCAAAACATGGTTAGTGGTGCAAGTTATAGACTCAAGAACCAAGGTATAAATGTTCAATTTTGGACCCTCTATGAAAATTGCCAATTAATAGCGAAAGGAGACAACGCCTTTTAATTGGGGGGAAATGCGCCTGAATTATAAACTTTGATGATCCAAATTGGGTAAATGCAAGTGTGCTCAGGGTGCATTCTGTGTATAACTATCCCATGTTCTCCAAACAGACAATTATGAGTCATAAAAATTAAATATTTATATAAAAATCGAATTCAAAACAAATGAGTTCTTCGATAAGTCTTAGCGTTTGATATCATAAATGAAAGTTTAAAATAAAATAAAAACAAATTTTGTTTTTAAGCGACGAATAAAAATAATTACTCTAATAATAGAGTAACGAACATATCGTTGGCAACAATTTGTAGCGCATATATGACTATGAAATATGTCTGTCCATCAGAGCAAAGAACGGGACCGGCATATATTGAGATGCAAATTTACCAAATTGTTAATTTTTGCCCTTCTGCAACACTAGGGAGGGGACTGATGGTAAAGAGACTCAAGGCGTTCCTTCGCGAATACTAATTATTTTGACTGACTTTTCTCTATTCCTATAAAACATGACATTTATTATGGGTTTTGAAGCCTAAGTCTTCAAGTTTTGTCAGTCTTCATAAAATAACTTCTTGTCTCACAACATATTTTGCAGCCAACGGAAGATAACAACAGTTTTAGCATTTTATGTACAAACAGTTCATCACTTTATATGCTTTTAAGACTAAAATTTATTACATAAATATATTTTACTTAATTGAATCATACGATTACAGAATAGGCTATCCAACCAAATATAGCATCAATTGAGAGGCTTTCCATTGGTACCGATCAGCACACAGTCTATGAAATTCTGTTTGGCATAGAATTTTCCTCGATCATAATTTCTAAATCTTAGCAAATAAATTATATATTTAAGAGAGCAAGTTTTTATTTTACTGGTTAATATTGTGCTTAAAATTTGAAAGCACTGCTGAATGACATGCCCACCTTACCAATACCATTTATTTGGGTTCGGGCACATTCTGACTCCATTAATGTAATCGAGGCTTAATATCGATGTATCGAAGTATTATCATAATTATAATTATTATTTTTGCTATTATTATAGATCTGATGTGAAGTGATGTGAGTGAGTGATAGGCAATCAAAATGAAAGACCATTAAAGAGCACCACTAAAAACGCCGGTGAGAGCGCTCACCAGAATTTCAATAACATTAACTCTGCCCAGACATGACTTGCCTATGGTTTTAGTTATGGGTTGGGTTGACTCGCTTTTGCATCAACATAGCTCTGAACGTCAGAAACTCTAAACATTGCATACATTTAATACATTTATTATGAAATTATGAGCAAAACTATATCTATAAATGGGTTTTAATTCTCTCTTAAATCGATACTCATTTGTAATTATTGCCAACTCAGGGGTCGGTCAGATCCACCATTACTACCATTTGAACATAAGTGGAGGAAATTATGAAAATGGCATTTCTCCAACTTTCCATTTCGAAAATATGTTGAGTCTATTGACTCTCGTTTTTCAGGTGAAACAAATAAAAAATATTTGCAAAATTACTGTTGAATTATAAGGTGTGTCTCATAATAGTAACAATAAGCTAGAAGTCATCCGATTCAAAAATTTCCTCTTGGAATCAAATCTCCTTGTTATTCTTCGAAGTTGAAAATTGAATTTAGCTCATATTTGGCTCCGGGCAATTGCAGACAAAAGATGGTCTGACAATAGCTGTTCGGCTGATATTTAATAGAATTGAAGAGAGAGAGAGAGAGAGAGAGAGAGAGAGAGAGAGAGAGAGAGCTGTCGGATATTTCGAACAATTTGTTGTGAGTATATTCTAAGCCAGTTCATTTAACTACAACAACAATTGTGGCGAACATACTGTCCATCAATTGATTAGATATACAAATCGCACACAAGTAAAACATACAATGACCATGAGCATATAAAAAGATGATTCGAGAGGAAACCACTTTGTTTTATTGCTGGCCAACCAATAATCACATCTAATATACTGACTCTGCATTCGAGTGCATTATATTTTCGGTGGCAGTTGTCTGTTAGGAAAGCCTAAACTGAAGTCCGAAACCATGAAAAGCATGAGAAAGAAATGATTGCAAAGAAAGTATGAAATGTATACCACTTTAAATGTAAATAAACTGTTGTTTGAGTTAATTGACAATCGATCACATTTAGCGCATTGGGAACTACCGAACAAAACATATTCCCCTCCCCTATGAATGCAGTGATTTATTCCAAGTAGTCATGAATTTAGACAGTAATCAAACAATTGGTTTGAAAATATGTAAAATCTATTAAACAATCGTTTAATTTTAGTGTCAGATAATAGCATATAATATATCACTTCTGATGAAAACAATTGAAATAAAAGACAATAAATTAAATTGAATTAAATTTTATTGTTTACTAATGTTTTAGGGATTATTTGATGATCAATGAGAGAGAAATTGGTTGTCTCACTACTTATTTTAAACCTCAACCTGCAAAAGCTGGGGTAAACCTAAAAAACGAGTTTGAAACCCATGAAATTATTGAATAAATTTTGCTGAAATTTGAGTTCCCCTGGAGTTTGACAATCAGCTGCTCCTTCTAAAACAGAATCCAAATTGCAATTTTCAACTATCAAGGACATTTTAATTTAATCGAAGTCATTAATATTTGAAAGACAAGTGTCAAGACGTTAATAAACGCCAATCAAAGATAACAATTGGCATCATTTAAAACAAATTAAAACCAATACTTTTATCATCTATTTTAACAAATAGTTATTAATTAACAAAAGAATTCATTAATCGTTTGTCAAAAATAACATTTATCTCATCAGTTGAGTCAGAAAACTTTCAAGATTATCACGAGGAAGCAGGTTCTTTTTAGTTTTTCTTATTCAAAAAGGTATTCAAGGAGATGTTAGTGCGCTATTCTGTTCAAAGTGTTAGAATATCTCAAATTTTATTGTATGCTCGGTGTTGCATACTCCTACCTTGCTCACCCCCAATAATTAAATACTGTCGTTAATAAAGAATTATGACAACCGTTTATAACTTCCGTCTATCAAAATAATTAATCAATAGATTGTGTGACTCCTTTCAAACTTAGAGCCTTTCCTAACCATTTGAGCAAGGATGCTTTTTCTTGCACAATTTACTTATCATTAGATAGTCGAAATTTGCATGGTCCTAAATAGAAGAAATTGTTCGGTGACATGATTGATGTCTTAGAACACTACCTCAATAGATATGATCTTGTAAAGTTATTTTATGTTTCAAAGTTTGGCAAAATATTTGAATTTAGTTTCAATTCATTTTAAATTATTAGTAGATCTAGCTAGATTTCAAGTTCATCAAATTCTTTTGCCATTTGATTGCCAATGAACTATTTTTGATAGGTTGATCCCGTCCCTGACTTCTGCCTACGATTGTGAGTTTGATTTGATCAGAATAAATTATATATCAATTCCAAGAATCAGTTGATCTTCGAATTACTTACGAGAGAAAAAGTTATCAGTTCTTCGAATAATTACTGAATTTTATCTGTTTTTCAGACTTAATTAGGAAAATAAATTCAAACATAACAAGAATGTTGAAAAATCTATCAAAACATTTCCCATTGTGGTCATCATAAATGAATAATTATTCAAAGAAAAAAGAAACGAGGTAAGAGTGTATCGATATAATGGTTTAAATAGCAATAAAATCAATTAATTGGTTTAATGGAATTGCTGTTAGTCTTAATCAAAACATTTTTCAAATGGTCTGTGAAGTCATTGAATGATCAGAACATCGAATCTATACATAAAAATGAAGAGAAAGTAGATTAGAAATTGTAATTATTATGGCTTTGAGAACGCAATTCAATGATAAGGTGTGCGGAGCCCAGAGTCAAACAGACAAACAGTGAACACAACTCATAAGTATATGTTTTTTCAAAGAGCTATCGTCTATCACGAGTGAAAATAATTGTGAAAAAACCACTTTAGAAAACCTCTAGTTTTAAATCGTTTGAGGCTTCGGGCGATTCAGAGCTCTCTTCGAAACAAAACTAAAACTTAGAGAAAATCAGAAGAAAGAGCTGAACAACACTTAGTTCTCTGTTCGCCGAAAAAGTCTTAAAGTTGTTGCAATCGTTTTACGGTAGGAGGGACTCAAACGAACAAATGCCTATCTTGTGGGGAACGCCACTAATTTCCAACATTGAAGAACAGGCTCGATATGTTGCCTCAACGGCCAGGTATTGGCAAAACGTGTCTTTGTGTTTAGGTTCAGCTACTTTTCGATGCGAAGCCATTATAAGTGGCCGGCCTTGACGTTAACACAACTGGTGCTCGCACTGCAACCATACAATATTCAGGCTCACCATATTGTGGGCCCAGAATACTACCTGAGACTCATTCAAACTCCAACAGACATTCGGTCTCTCTCTCTCTCTCTCTCTCTCTCTCTCTCTCTCTCTCTCTCTCTCTCTCTCTCTCGAATGCATTTATATACTTATGCCGTGAATTGTCTGCATTGAAATCCTCCCAAAAATATATCTAATAATTATCGTTAGTTCTGGTCCTGTAGTGAAGGGCGGAGGCATTCAAATGCATGTTCTTTCAAATGCATACAATTTTCATTTGGTTTAGTTTTTATTCAACATTTCAGTCATACATTCATTTCTACCAAACATTTGCTTATTTTTTTCAAATTAACAAATGAATGACTCGAATGTAGGACTCAATCATAAAATGAACGCAAATTATAATTTGTTGTCTAAAGTCAGACAAACTCACAATAATTGGTGTTTAAAATAATTTTATGTTTTGAAAGTATAGAAACTAAACTTAAATCATAATAATAATCATAAAATTCAAATATGTGGTCGCTATTAAGGCTCAAGTATTGGTTAGGCCTTCAAAAACATGCCAGGAATGGAAATACAGGAAAAGTCAATTCAAATATTCAACCATTGCTTCAGAAAAAAAACTTTTAGAATAATTAGAAATATTGATTGATATGAATATTCATTTAAAATATGGAGGAAACGGAGAACAGTGATGACAGTGCATGAGCTGAGGCAGAGCTCGCCCTTCAACGGAGATTATCGGAAATTCATTGGTGACGAACTGACAATACAATTACCGAACTATTAGTACTAATTGAATACCGAATCGCAGGCAAACAAAATAATGAAATCGTATTAAATGTACGAAAAAACGCTAAAAACAACCCAAACGCACATCTCTTGGAGAGACATGAGCTAAGGTTTAAACAAAATTAGAGATAATGTAGTCTTTGGATCGTATGGACGGGCGATACACGCATTTCAGTGCAAAACTAAACGTTGAAATCTCGGGGGAACTCAAAATGTAGTTTCGTATAAGAGATGTGTTTAGAATCAAACGAACGACAAATTAGACAAAAAACAGAAGAACTGAAACAAAAACTACAAACAAAAGGCAAACAGAGAGAGTGAGAGAGAGTCTCACAAATTGTATTAATATTACATACATTGCAGAGTATTCACCAAAAAACCTGCGAAAACTGTCCACAAACCGAATGTCAAGAATTTGCATTAAAACAATTGAAAATAATATGATCTTGAAACGGTAGGGGGTGAACCCTTGAAACAAGATCATATTTAATACCCTCATAACTTAGATGTCTGTTTTGATTCGGTATTCAAATAGTTATTTCAAAGATACTTTTGAAATTTGAATTCAAGAAACGAGCATGTTTATTTCAACTCTGTAGCCAAATGAAGTGATCAACCGATTAGATATGAATGGAAAACAGGTTCAAATATTAATTAGGAATACTTGCCTGAATCGCACATGATTTGAATGTTGAAGCATATATCCAGATCAAATTAAAAGTTAACATAATCCAATGTGACTGCTAGATAATTTGATAAAATGGCTGATAATCTGAGGTTTTCATAACGAACTAACTTGGCAAATCAAAGCATTAACTCGAATAAGTACTGCCGAGATGTCAATCAAATGTGCACTTGACTGATTAGTTGCCTAGATCATTGATAAATAAATAGACAGAGAATTGATTCAATTTTAATGTTATTTTATTTTCAAAAGATTTTCTTAAATAATCCTTTCCATCAAAGTTATCGACTTTTTCTTGAAAATGAGGTGTTTTTTGTCTGTTATATAACTTTTCGGTTGTTTTCAATTGAATGTAATTAATGTCTGGAATTCACATCATTTTTGTTTTGTTTTTGTGTGTATTTACAGATGTATTGACAGAGAATTTTATATCAATTTTTTCAGATAACAATTAGTTCGTTTCATCATTTTTCTATATAATTATATTTACAATTCAAGGGGTGTGCTCTGGAAGGGGTTGTCGTTTGACATTTCGGTGACCCCTGGCTTTTGATGTCGAATCCAGTTTGTTGTATGAGTGCATTGTTTTTCGCACAAAACAGATGATCTAGATGCAGTGAATAGTTAAGAGAGAGGAAGAAAGGCAGTCACACTTTGGTCAGCCCCCACTTTCATGGACACCCCCGACAAATACATTTAATTGTTTGTCTGTTCATTTAATCAAATATTAATGAAAACTTGAATTTGATTTTCTCTATAATTAATAAGAAGTAATAAAAAGAGAAAAAAAATGTGATTTCATTGCTATTTATAATAACACTAAAAATTAGAAAACAAATTATAAATCAATAATTAATATAATATTTATATTTATCTGAAATCAATTTAAAATTAATTTTCTTCACATTTTTAAAGTATCGAAGTATTTGTTTTCTCTCTTAATTAAAAACAATGGATTCAAATATATTCAGAAGAATTCTTGTCTCAAATATTTATATTAATAATATTCATAATAATAATAATTAATAACATTAATGGCATTTGAATTTGTTTTGTGTGAAAAGCAATGGATTTATCATCGAAAGTGAAAATGACTTTTTACTCAAAAAAGGTCTGATTTTTAGTAATGAATTGATTTTTCATACATTCAATAAAAACATTTATAATATAATTATTTATTTGTTTTTTCATACAATTCCGCGCATATAATGAGAGCTCAAATTTTAATGAATAAATTGATTTTAGTTTACTTCAAATTAATTAATCTATTGATGGATCGCTTGAATCGATAATCAAAATGGAAATTATGGCACATATATGACAGTCACACTTAAAATAATCCCGAATCAAAATTCAAAGAGAATTACAAACAAAAAATCTCTTAATAATAAAGATTTAATTCTTTACAATTGAACTTAAAAAAAGTCTTTTATAGAAATTTTGATATTCAAAACGATTGTAAAAATTTTGCTTAAAAACTTCAATTTCATCATAGATTTAAAAATAAAAACTATCAAGAATTGAGTGAATCAACAATTCATTCATGAGTTTTGGGAAATATATTAGAAAAAACTGATGATTAGACTAAGATTTGCCTTTTCTTATGAAAAAGAGATGAAAATGAGAGCAAATAAGAGGAAAACTCATCAAAATAATGATTTTTAAAATGAATGCAATTTTCGTCGACTAATCGTAGTCTGAGTTTCGTTAATAAAATCAATTTATTCTTATTTTAGAAAAAGTCTAACGAATTGTTTTTCTGCAGACCTTTTGTTTTGTTTGTAATCTTCATTGAAAAGTGTGTCCAAAATATACAGTAAAACACACTTCGAATGAATAATTAGAATAAAATGCGAGGAAATAACTAAAGACACTAATAGTAGCACTGCGACAGTCAGGGCGACAGTCAGGGCGACAGTCAATGTACTTCTGTTTATGTTTACAGTATTAAGGATTCAATCGATTCTCTGCTTGTCTTCTAGTGATGTCGTGATTGAGGACTGACTTATCCTAACTTCCATAGTCGCCGTTCATAGACCAACCGTCCTGTGACAGACCAGGAGGTGGGGGAGGACTCATCATATCTGGCATTCCCTGTGATGATGGCGTCGAACCGTATGGGGATGAACCGGCTTTGAGAAAAAGAAAAAATAATTTTATTAAACAACAATGTAATGAGCAAGGGCATTTTGATGGCCGCAGTCATGTCTTTCACACTCATAATTACAATTTAAATCTTGATTTGAAATAAAGATTTTGCGATAAAAATGAGAAAAGACTTAAAATAATGGAAAAGATTTAGTAGTTTTCGCACATCTTTTATGAGTCTAAGGAAGCGAATAACAAAAATTGATTTTTTCATCTAAAATAACAAAAAACTTTATATTCATAACTTTTGGTAACCCATGCATGCAATGGTTTAACAGAGAAAACACTGGGAGAAAAAATTTGATGGGGGTCTCCACTGAGATGGAGGGCCAATGGAATCAAAATAAATTTTTATAAGCCTTAGGGAAAGCCAGAGCCACACATATGTATAGCGAAAATTTTATAAGAAAAGGGAAAGTAATGTTAAAGCAATAAGTGATCCCAAAAATGGTTTTTCGCTCCGAAACACTCTTTTGCCATAACTGTAAAAATTATTTTTGGTGTCTGACCTCAATATATATAATAACTATACGCTTGGTTCGCCCCTTTCGCCCGAATGACTCTGAGCCAAAAGTTAGATTATAAGCCAAAAACTATGGACAAAATTGTTACTTCGGCTGACGCTCAGTGTCTGTGCTATTCCTTAAAATTCCAGTCGAGCTCTCAATAGCTCCCATTCTATGCGTATTATATGAAAGATTTGCCACAAAAAATCTTTACTAGAAGAGAGTGAGGGAAAGCGTTTGCAATAAGTGAAGCATTTGGTGGCCATTTCAGCAAAACCTTATTTATGCTGAGTTTGCGGTTTTGTAGTCGAAAAATGAGTTTTGCATTCAATGCTCGCATCAAATGCTCTTTTGCTTCACTTTATTCAATGCTTTTGCGAAGAAAAACTTTTTTTTGCAAACGTTTGTAACAAAAAAAAGTTCAGTATTTTTATATTCTCTTATTATTTACTGTTTATAACAAAGGAATGTCTTCTCAACTAATGGCTAAACAATCCAATTATGGATTCGCTTAAAAAGATATTTTTGCTTCGACTATATTATTAAATGAGTAAAACAATGTATACATTCATATAATAGCATAACATAAGAGTTATTCTTAAACTAAACTTTTATGATATGTTCCTAAAAGCATAAAATTTTGAATTTTCAAAATACTTTTCGAATGAATTTAAGCATAAAATTAGATTTCGTAGAAAATGACTGAAAAACTTAAATAGCGAATAGTCTTAAGATTTTACTAATCAAACACCAAATGAATGATTACTTGAATATTCAAAATAAATGATTGAATGCTTTTGGTATCGAAATCAGAGAACTCTACGAAAAACATATAAAAAATGGAATAAAATTATGTAAAAAGTTGTTTACTCAGAGATAAGTAATGAAAAGCATTTTAATCTAAGAGAAACCTATAAAATAAATAAAATATATGAAAAAACGGACATATTTTTCGTAAATGATATCTAAGTCTTGTCTTATGAGACAAAACAAGAAAAATACAAATAAAAAACAAAAGACGAGTAAAAGAAAATTACAGAAAAAAACCTGAAAAGAGGAAAAGTTTAGGCAAAGACTTAGATATTGGGTAATAGCACTGGTAATATTGGCAGAGCACAGGCCCATCTAAAGTGTCAAAAGGTTTGATGTATTAATGCTGAGTCCATTTCTAAATGTCAACTCAAGCGGCAGATAAATGAGATTCAAAACTGTAGGCTATATATAGCTATTAGGGGACAGCCATACGATGGGCACAGAAGAGAAAAAACGAATTAACGGACGTTAAACAAAATAGGAAAAATGTATTAAGAGATGGACAACACTGGTAGAGCACTGGTAGAGCACTGGTAAAAACGCTGGCATTGCATCACATAATTGTGCTGACTATCGACTATTCACTCAATTCTTCATTATATTGGACCCGAAATTGTTTTATGTCATCAGACAATGGAAGAGAGGGTTAGGACACAAACAAAACTACAATATATATGGCTTTTCAGTCCAAACTAGACATTAATTTTGGAAAGTAGTCGTCGCACTCCAAAAATTGAAGCCAATATACAATAAACTATTGCCGAGAAATAAAGCAAAAAAGCATTTCTAGTGATTGTCGTCGAAAGCGATTGCATCTAAAGATACGACAAAACATTTCTTTCCAAATGAATCACAAATACTATTGTTTTTCATTTCTTATTTGAATTCATAGAACTGAAGGAAAGAGTTTAAAAAACAAATGCCTAATAAATAACACAAACCATTCGTTCGTATTTGTATGTGGAAAACCACACAATTATTCTGATTGAACCCAAATCTGAGAATTTTGTTCCTTACTCTTTGATTAAATTAGTCGAGCAATAAAAATACAAATTCAAACACATTTTTTATTCAAATTTGTTATATCGTTAAGCATTTGAAAGTCAGCGAAAATTTTGTTTATTCAAAATATTGTGAATATTTTTACTCTAATGTTATTTTTGAGACAAAATAGCTTTTTATTTATTCAGGTATTAAATGAATTAATATAATAAATAAAATATTTGAGTTTAATAGCAGTTCTGAATTATAAAAGTTGGTTATCACAGGTCTAACAGATATTCAAAACATAATCAAACGATAGATTCTCAATATTTTCGCTCATTTTTATACATATTTTGCCTAAAATATAATAAGAAATAAAAAGTGATACTAATATTGGGAATGAAATGCAATTGACATTAAATATTATGTGTATTTATGATGTGATCACTGTTTAGGCCTATAGTTGTTAAGAGAGACTGAGAGTGAAAATGAGATTTTCTTGTGTAACACATATAATAAAATAGCTTTGACTCTGTTTTATCTTTTCAATCCAGACTCAAACTCTGTGCTATTCTCCACTCTTAAGTCCAAATTACAAACACAGCACAAAATTGTAAGCCGAGAGCCAACTGTAAGAGCAATGGCATACAGCGAGCGCTGGCTATGGCTCGGCATATAGTGTTTATAGCGTTATATCAGTCTTAATGGAAAATTGGGATTATATGAAAGTATAAGGCGTTTTCGGTGCACAGTCCGCACAGGCATTAGATATGGTGAACATCAGAAGCACATCCATAGCCATAATTTATAGCATCGCAACTGATTGTGTAATTGTGAACGACTCTGAACAGAGAAATCTGTGCGAAACTACTTCTCATATCTAACGCTTCCTTCTCTGAACAATAACTTCATATCTTATGTAATATTATTTAATTTTTGAAAATTATTGCTTTTTCTCTTTAATCACTGAAAACATGCAAAACGTTTCGCACTTCTGATAATTGTTTTCGGAATCACTTAAAAGAAGTTTTCTGTTGAAGTGATTCCAATAAATACTTAAATCAAAAATTAACTTCAAATGAAATATTCGATTATTTAGAGTTGAAAACCTTAATACCGAGGGACTAGTATGGAAAGGGAAGGCCACCAATGATGCAGTACAGCACCTATTGATGTATTGTCGGCAATAAAAAGCTGAGAAAAAGTTTTATATCTCGAATATTATTATTTTGAAGCCTATGTTCTCCACAACTACTAAAATATGAGACTTTAAATACTCATACAATACATGAATAGCTTTGAATGTCAGTGAAAAACCTATCAAAACATTTGTGAGGCATTTGGAGGTCAACACAAGACATGAGCGCACAAAATATGTAATTTTAATGGAGAGGAGAGCCTTACCTGCTTTTTTGGCTGCATAAAGATTGGCTTCTTCTTGAGCTTTACCAATATTTTTCTTATACCTAATTCTCTTATTTCCGAACCAATTCGATACCTGACAGGAGATAAACAAATTTCTTAATCAAATGCTCGAAACAAAAATCAATATTTATTTGATTGACTTTCAAATCAAATATTTTTGTTATTATTATTATGTGTTTAGAATCCTATTGAATAATACATACTTGAGATACAGTAATACTACACTTCCTGGCTAATTCTTCTTTTGCTTCTTCACTCGGGTAAGGGTTACTCAGATGTGAATAAAAATATTCGTTTAATATTTCAGTGGCCTGTTTGCTGAAATTCCTCCGCTTTCTCCTATGGTTTCAATAATAAATGCAAAAATTGAATTAAAATCATTTTTAGTATATATATATCAAAATCCAAATAAAGGTTAAGTGAATAATAAGAAGATAACATTGAAAGAGAAATCAAATAAATGGACGAATAAACCGAAGGAATGATAGCATTGTTCAAAACAATGACTACTTTTTTCGCTGCTTTTCATTAGAATAGAAGATAAAAAAGTATTGCAAAGAAAATACTCAGAAAAGGAAATTAAAAAATAAGTCCGTCTGAAGAGACTTAGAATTTGAAGAAATAGGTTTTGTTTATGGAGTGATTGTGAAGCAAATCAATCCCTTTGATCGCCAGAAGTCCAGAAAAGCATTTCGAAATCAATGGTAAAAAAATCTATTCTTAAACTATTCGCAAATCCGAACACAAAAAGAGGTGAAAACTCTTGTATTTAAAAGTGATGGCAATCTTCTGGAAAGAGACTAACAATTGAGGCCTAATGACAGGGTTGTGCTCCAAGTGATTGTACACTTTAAAAAAGAGGGTCTAACCGGTGAGTCGCGCCCCATTGCATCCCAATATTATAGTCTATTTCGGTGGACACATATTTCGGGGTTTACTCCACTATGTGTCGAATTATCAGTTTCTGCAAACTATCGGTTTGTGATTATTATTATCATTATTTAAGGCCTGGAGAATGTGTGGCCTCACAAACGTATCCACTTATTTGGTTGAGTGCTGGACCGGTAGTTTTGGCACTTTTTGCTATTTTATAGTGGGGTTGAGGCAAAGACCTGTTCATACAGTGTGTGAATTGCAGACAAACATTATGTTGGTGAAGTTGTGATCCGAGCACTGACTTACATGTTATAGCATAGGAGAGGGAAGAGAGGGCACTATCTAATCATAATAGGCAAGTGTACATTACAGGTGTCAAGTATTTGTTGGCTTGGTTTGGGTGGTCTTCACTGCGACAATAAATGATAGCTCACACACACACTTGTGCTCAATATTATATGGTTCTAACAATTCACGACTTTTTTTGTTGTCTTGTTTTTGTGTCTATTTTATAGTCTTTTCACTAAAGCTATTGAATTGACGGCCAGAATGAAGTGAAGGGGACATTAACTCAAACTTTCTTATCCTAATATTTCATTATATGAGATGAAGAACAGGCGAAACACAAATTCAAATATAAAAAGCTATGAAAACTAGTCTTTAGATTCTAAGAAAAAGCGATTTTTTCTACCATTTCGAGTGTAAAATAATTTCAATGCAACTCAACGTTAGATTTGAATTCGAGATAATATTTTTAAGAGAAAAAATTCGATGTTTTTTATTCCTGAGGTTCATATGAAGAGCACAACCCATAGAGAGAGAGATAGAGACAGAGATATAGTTTTTGGGAGAATAAGTAAATTTTCGTATTTGTTGTTGAGAGGAGCAGAGGAAACGTAGGACAGGAGAGTAGGCACACATACCTGGCATCCAAAAACCTTGATCTAAGGATCATAACTGCTTCACAGGTGCTTTGTTTGAGCTGTACTTGAATTGAATTAAACTTTTTGTGTATAATTTGAACCATTCTTTCGATTTCTTTAGGCGTTATCGGACGCGTCCGACTCTGTTCTCGTAATAGATTCATAACATGTGTCGTAAACTCATTACAGGCCTATAAGACAAAAGACAATCAAATGAATTAAATTTGAAATATTGATTACAATACAAATTAATATATATATTAAATATTTTAATGATTTCAATGATTCGAAAGCCAACCAAAAAACAGCCCAAAAACTACTACAATATATGAACCCATGGTTTGCGAAGACAAATAATAATCGTTAGTATTATTTATTTGACTCAACCATTGAATTCGTGAGCAATAAAAGTGAAATAAAATATAAATTTATTCGTATTTCAAAACACATAACAAGTGAATGAGTTTTTCACTGAATAATAGTAACGATTAATACATTTTCAATGATATTCTTCGAGTTCTTAAGAGTTGAATAGTTTTCAGGTTTTTAAACATTATTATTATTTTTCTTCATTTCTTCATCGCGTGATTTGAAGTAAAGAACATTTTTCTCCGTAGGTTTTGCTTTTGATTTTTATTCCACAACTAATGCAATAACTTTTCATAACTTTATTTTTGATAACTACTGCATTATTGCAATTGTTTTTGATTTTCGCTTTAATTCTGAGTCCAATTGCATTAGAAATAATAATCGCAATTGTTTTTAATGTTCTTCTCTTTAACCACATTTTTAATGACAATAAAAGGACGTCCAGAAAGGCATAAAACATATAGAAATAGAAGGGGTTTTCAACTATGAAAAAATCACATAATGGCAATAATAATAGTAATAAAAGCATAAAATTGGTAACATATGCACCCGAGACTAATAGTGATGAAATGGCCATAAAAATCTCAAACTTTATAATTCGGGAGAGGAAGGGAGGGAGAGAGAGAGAGACCCAGACTTGAATATTACTGTTTATATGGCATTCAATTTAATCGGTGGTAAAAAATTCTATTATTTATTCCTCAAATGTGCGACACTTTTAAGACACACTTCTGAGAGCTATTCCTTTTCATGGCGTTAAACAAACCACAAAAATGTAATAAAAGACTTAAACCAAAAACATATTTATTTGTTGGCCAGAAGTCAAGCCGCAGAAGAAACCAGAATATATTGAACGTCAAGTTTATTGAGAATATGTTTGCAGTGTTTTCTCTGTCGGGAGGTTTAAGTCAAAGACAAATCATTTTTGAGGGAATATAGACAAGAAGAAGAAGAGAATAAAACAAAATAGATCAAATAACTAATGTCATCATCCAATTGAGTTGTAAAAGAGAGTGATCCGCAAAATTTATGAAAAGGACGGGTATATAAATTTTGAGAAACAGGTTCTGTGACAGAGCGCCAGATGGCGAGTCAAGAACTGTAAGGTTTGTCATTATTTGATTCAAAGGAAAACTTCACAAAACATTGATTCCAAGTCTATATCAAAATTGATTGAAAGTAAAATTTGGATAAAAATAGACTGAAGTAAAATATCGCTAATAATGACGACTATTATCACTAATTAAGACATTTCATAATCTATTGAGAAAATTATCGCAAATTCTTTAGCCGTAAAATGAATGATAAATAATGAAATCATTTGATTGTAAGAGTGAGAGACAGTTCATATGTGAGGACAGCACATAAGAGTTATTGTAAGCATTCATAAGTATTATGTGCGCTAATTATGGAGAATTCGTTGGCAGTGAAGGAGCAGTTGGAATGAGACTCAAGTGAATAGCAAAACAATAGCCATCCATCATATGATGATCCGAATGAGTGAGACATCGATGACATCATTTCGCACCGTTTTCTATGTTTCTGTTATGAAAGTTTGCCTCCAAAACAAAATTAAAGACATTCAGAAGGGGAAAGGGGGGATGAATGAGAGTCACAGAAATGAAAAGTTTCCACTATTATAGACCAGAGAACAGCCAATATTGAAAATATTGAACGTTTTGTGTTGTATTGTATTAAAACCATTTTTTCCGAAACAGAGAAAAGATAACATCTGTTGTATGTTTTGTGAGTATATTTCAAATGAAACCATTGTTTCTGTTATTACACAACAATTTTTCTCATCACTCGCTTCATTCTGTTCTACTCAAACCTGGCTTACACTCAATCAGGTTATGAGAGGGGGTAGACACTGAATGAAGGGCTCAGGAATAAAATGAACTCATATTATGCATAGGTTTGGATGCGATGGCTAACAGACTAGCGATCAAAATATGAAGAGTAGGAGAGATTCAAAACACAAATGGGGAACAAATTAATGGGGGAATCAGTCGGGTTTTGGCGAAGGAATACATCGTCTAAGTGACAGTAGGTGGGCCTGCCAGTGCTGGCACTCTGCCTTCGCTATAACCTTGATCTCTAGCTGATACATGCGATGGACTGAGCGATGGATTGATGGAAGGCCTCCGATTTTTTTCTTGTAATTTGCATCTCATTAAACCGGACTCAGGACTCAGGGATTAAATTCTTCTATCATTTAATCACACGCAGCGCCAAAACTGCATTCTCTCCACACTATATCAGAGCATAGGTAGGGATAGTGTGCGCTCCCAATGAGTCAACAGTGCAGAGCACTGCATATTATGTAAGGCCAACTCCGAAGAGAATTTGCAATAGAAAGGAGCGCATAATATAAGCATTTATTATATGATATGGATTACTCTTTTGGTACATTCGCTCAGACGAACACACATTAAGAGCTTTTCATATTTTTTGTCTTCTTTTCAAAGAAAAACTTAAATTATGCCAAAAGAAGAGAAAAAATATTTTAAGAGAAAAAAATATTCAAAACCCAAAGTATAAGTGTATTAATACATATGTAATGCAATCATCGAATTGCAAAACTCCAACATTTAAATGACCTAAACATTAATAGAACAAAACAAATGTATTTAAACAATTAGACAACAAATATATGACATTCTTATGAGAGTTGGTCCGACCATAAGACTGTCATCCGTTCGGCTATTGTTCGGATGAATTATTTGGCTCTTTATAAATTCATTCACCAATTCAGACAAAAATAATAAAAAGAAGTGAAATATTAATTAGACTTATAGTCGAAATGAATGAACAGATTCAGCAAAAAGGAAGTCAAGAGAATATGCAAATTAAAATCGGGTTAAATATCATCTCATATATCAGTGGAGACATTGAGGAAAACGTTTCTTTATTTGCGAAAAATAAGTCTCTCTTTCGACTTAAACTGAAGTAATATTAAAATTTGTGAAAAAGTGAATTTGATTTTATAAAACAAAATATATGTCAAAACTAATTTTGTAACGAATTAAACGAAACAAAGTTCTGACGGAGTTTTCGCTGCTTTTAAGAAATTAAGAGAAAAATTATTGTATGAATAAATTTGAAGTGAAGTCTGAAGTCACGAACAATTGATGGATTGAAAGGAATGTCTTAAGAGTACATCAGAACTGAGACCGAAGCACAAGAAGAAGAAAAAACAATATAAATGCTATTTAGCCGAAAGGCAACCGAATAGAAGAGAAGTTAATAACCTTTTTTTGGGATAACATTATATGAAAACTTTCGCTAATAATCAACGAAATAATATCTATTCTGAGGTATGTCTTAGTGTTGAGAACCAGTGATAAAAATTTCCAATTTTCAAATCAATGAATAACTAATGGGAGAAATGGGGGGTATTTGGTAAAGAAATTTGGTAAAGGAATCTCAAATGTGATGTAAGTATTATGTGTTTAACATTTTTATGATGTCCTCAAATGTCTGACAAGACTTTGTGATGCAGCCAATGATATATGCGATGGCGACCGAAGCTATGGCTCACACATCGATATAAAGACAGACCAATAGATGTATTTTTAAGATGCAATACCACCGAAGTGGTCGGTAGTGATGATCGCATTGATGGCAGTTTGCAATCAATACTAAACTGACAACCGGTCTGACCATCAGATTCGTAGCGCATTATATAACTGTATAATAAGTGATACTATTCTTCGACACTAATGGTTGTGATGACGATAGCACAGCACACAAATGGAAATGTAGTGTAAAAGTACACTAATGCAGGAGTAAGTTGAAAGAGGTCTGAAAATGATAGGGGTTTGCCGTTAATATGGGTGTCATTACCTGCACAACAACACACTTAAACTAATGCCAAATACCATTAATCAAAAAACAAAACTCTCTATAAATACAAACAGACTCTCAAACGGGCGGCTATTTTCGGTAAATGTCTACTCTTAGACCGCAATCAGTATTAATGCCAACACTCTGTGCTGGCGTTTTGAGGGCAGACAACAAGTAGTCCAACACTAGTCTTGAGTATTGCCTGATATGTTTATTAGTTATTATTATTAATTTAAGTAATTCACGACAACAACAAAACCTCTGAATAAATCAATGATTATTAGGCATACGAGAGAATTCATATTAAGGAGCTTTCAATTTGAGAATCATTAATCAAGTTCCTTTCCAAAATCGAGTAGTTTATCATTAAAACAAAAAACTGTTTTCCGATTATTCTGTTGTTATTCTCGATATGACTTAATATTAGAGAAATTTTGAATCAAAAGATTAAAATCGATTGAAGAAAGAAATGGAAAAAAGAGATTCAAATTATCCAAATTAAGTCCAAAAAAGAAGGTGAATGTTCCAAGAACACACATATGAAATTGAATTATTCAGCAGAGAAATCTAGCAAAAAAAAGCCTTAATAAGGGAGGAATAGCTCTAAAATTTGTAATAAAATTGAATAATATTTTGATAAACATTATTATAATTATTTTAGAAAAGGCAGAGAAAACAACAAAACTATGCACTAAATAATCATTAGTCCACTAATTGAATATAAAAAATATATTTTTGTTGAACATGTTTGAGAACAACCTGTTATTAAATTTAAAGCATTTGAGAACTTGAGGGGAAAATTATGTACTTTTGCATAACTTTCAGTATAAATAAATATGTATTTAATAAATATATTTGACTACAAGTTTTATATGGGTTTTTGTGGAGCACTTGTTTATGTGGTTATAAATTGAAAGCTAAAGATTAGGAAAATTTATGAAAAACACATTTATTTATCAAATAGATATATGAATGGCAAAAATTGTCTCTCATATAAGTTATGTTAGTTTTGGCTTTTCAAAGGTTAACTCAATTTAATATTAATAATATGTTGTAAACTATATGTTAGACATAAATAGGAGATAAATAAAAATTTATTTATATATTCGCATACATTCTCTGCTGATTGTGTTGATTGTCGTGAGTTTTGTTTAAAATCATATTTTATTTGTTAGAAAAGATATTAACAAAGTATACATTTGAAGGAATGCCTTAAATGTTTGCAAACAAATGCCATTAAATTAGGGCTAAGAAATGGAGACTTTTCGGAGCGAAATATGATTTTGTCTGAGATGTTCGTGAAATTGATGTCTCACTACTAACTCATTCAGTCATACAAGAGCACAGACATAGCACTCGTCAGTCTCCAAAAATGAGCAAAAAAAATGAAAGATGAAAAATGATCTTTCATGCCTTATTAGTACTACTATTGATGTGGCAGAGAATGAGAACTTTTTGACTCTCTCTAATCATTCTAATGAGTTTCTTGTGGTGGCTGTGCTGTGCTGTGCGTCACGTCATTCAAAACAATTTATGTATTATATATCCAAAGATAAAAGTTTTCTTCTCTTTTCTCATTATTATTATTATTATTATTATTATTATTATTATTTCATTGCATTTCTTTTCTCATTTTTATAAACTTTTCTTCTCTGATATTATTATCATTCTTTAGAACAAAAACCTTTCAAATCATTTCATGACTTTTGGTATTATATGTGATATGATTTGTGTGACAAACGAATTATCAGATGCTTTCAGTTCTCTCTCTTTTTGTCTTTGGATCGAAATATTTGTCTCCACTCTAGAGTTTTGTCAGTATTTTATGTTTCGATTACAAACAAATAGCAATTCTTAGTGATAACAACACTAATGCAAAGATAACACAACACTATAATAATAATACTTTTTTCTCATTAGATGTGAGACAAACTTATTGTGTGATCGATAGACAACAGAAGTGTAGTGGACATCAACGACAACGAAAGGACAGAACCAGCACAGCACCAGTAAAACCAGAAAAAGTAAAAAATGACAAACTATTGGCACATTTTATAACCATTTGGGAATTGAAACGATGACTCTGGCGGCCAGTCATCAGGTGAGACATAGATAGCAAAAAACCAAAGTTAAGGATAATATAAGATGAGAGCAATGGATGAAAAATAAAAAACAGTGAAAAAGCATTTCGTCGATCAACACATAAGGACCAAAGTCGTGTCCACTCGACTACACATTCGGTATATGTTGATATCTAAAGGCAATACCCAATGGGTATCTCTGGAGAAGAGATGTCACTCTAGAAAATTAGCCGAATATCGCAGACAATCAGTAATGTCATAGACATTGGGAGCATCTATTGAGACCGCTATAGCCTTTCCAACAGTCATACACATACACACAGAGCACATCCAATGTAGAAGCGATGAATCCATCCATCTCTGAGTGAACCCAATCATATTAGGATTGTTTGTCTTTGAAACTCATCTCTCTGTCAACTTTGGACACAACTGAGGAAAAAACTTTCTAATCAACTGAAATGATACCAATTCTATATATTGGAGACGAAAATTGCTAACAATATATATATAAACTCAATATATCTAAGAATTTTGTCTCTCATGGCAATCAATTTTGAAGGCAATACTCATACAAACTGCTAATAGGCAGACCAAGTATCAAATAAAATCGTTCAATAAATTTAACTCTAAGTCAACAATAAAAGAGAGAATTCTGTAAAAATGTGAAATAAATCAAGAATTCATGTGAAAAGAGATTCTTGTAATTAATCAGAGACTCAAAAGAATAAATTAATAAATCGAGAAAATAAGTGGAACTCAAAAATCAATAAAAAGACAAAAATGTTATATAATTTGTTAGACAAGAACCACATCATAACGAATAATAAAGAAAAAACTTTTATGACGTGAAATATGATAAGACGGGCCAATTTTGGAGGCCTTAACGACCGAATATTAGCCATTATTAACAGCATGAATCCCGAAAGTACTGGTCATTTATTGCCTTAATTCTATTCCTCGCATCGAATACCACCGAATGAACACAAGAGAAAACAAGACACAAACCCATACACACCCTCTGAGCTACTGAACTGTAAGGCTTACCATAACATAAAGGCTAGTATTGCACTCACAATGATATTGAAAATTGTGTGCCTACCCGTGCTATGCACTGACTGACTAAACAGCAGAAAAAATGCAAAAATAGTGAACATTATATTCACGAGAGGATGAAAAAAGAGAAATAGATTATTGAAGAGAGAAAGTGATGGAATAGAGTCAGAGACTGGGATCGGAGTGAGAAGACTGTGCAGACTGTAATACATTATACATCCATTATTATTAGAAGGGATGATAATACTATTATTAAGACATCCCTTTGGAGAGATGGACTACTAAACCAAAAACATTCATTCTTTTTAAGCTGTCAGCTTCTATTTCACGCACACAGACATTAATGTGCGGCGCTCTCAGCACAGCTACCATTTCCACTGTCGATCATATTAAAGGTTATATCGCAATAATAAGGCGAATACAAGAAAAATATTTATAACTCATATATTACTATACAATATATATATAAATATTGATCGCAAACATACAATGTATACACTTTTTACACCTAACAAGTGTTGGTAAAGGGAGGCGTTTGGGCGCACTGGCGTTCATTTATAAATGGCAATCACTGCCACAATATGCCAGCGCTCTTACTGTCGACGCTCACAACTATTTATCTTTTGCTTTCAACTTATATTACTTATGAAATGAAAGGTAAAAACACTGTTCATCCAAATGATGAGTTGATTTCATTTGTCAAACAAAACATGAATTCTATGCAATTTTACAGCTATTATGAGTGAAATCTTTATATCAATAGAGCACATCAATGGCCCCCACATCTCAACACAGCGCCCAGACTTGACATCTGAAGAATAATATGCAGTCACTCTCGTGTCTAAACGTCTGACAAATAGATTCATCAAAAAAAGTTGGACTGAATTGAGATAACATTAAGAATATAAGTGAATAAAAATTGTTTAATCGAATCGTCTCTAAACTAATCCAAAGGCAATATTAGTCATACATTTGAGGATCGATTGACTCACAAATGCATTATAAATGTTAAGTAAGCGAAGGAATAAAGTTTTTAATACAAAGGTATTGAAAACAGTGCATAAATGAGAAGATATTATGAGATATGTTTGAAGACACTGGCAGTGTATAAGCGGACTGTAAGCCACCGCAATGGCATTCAGAGCTAAACATCGAATAAATAGCAAATCCAGCTTAAAGTATAGCTTTGGATATCAATTTGTTTGACATATTGTCGTGTTGTGTGGTTTTCCTAATGCATAGGCTTTTAGATAGCATTTAGATATGTTTTGCATCTATGAGTCAAACACCTATCGAACAGAACAAAAGATCACATATTTTGCACAAAATTCATCAATAAGTTTGCAATTTGGACACAGAATGTGCACAACATTTCCGTTCAGCAATTGGTTGGAAAAATTTATTCATTAGCTGTTTGGGTGAAAAAAAACTAATGTATAGAATGAAAGAGCATTTCCCTATTGACTAAAATTAGAGCGAAAAAAGTAAAGTGTAATAAAAATCCTCTGCAATTAAACTGGAATTATGTCCTCTTATAGAGCAAACAATTTTTGTAAAAGACTTGTAAATTGTTTTCCAATTCACTGTAAACTTCATGTATTTTAATACCAAAAACTAATTTTCATCGAATGAACGATAAAACAATAAAACATTAAAAAACAAAAACATTATTAATTAGGCAGAAAAATAGGAGAAAAAATTATTTAGTTTAATGAGAAAAGTTTTAATAGTTTAAGTTTGACTGCTATGCCTATGCCTTGTGCTCTATGAATGCTTGTGCAGTGCTGTTGGAGTGCACCTGTCATTAGTGAGAATTTTTGTGACTGAAAATTGTGGCCAAAAATAACATTTGAGTGCATAAGGATTCCAGATGTGATGCACACGAAGATTACGAATTAGTTGGCTGTCAAAAAATGCAAACAACAACATAACAGTACAGCTCTGGCTTAGGGAAGAGCACTCTTTTCAGCCAAATACTTATTCCAGGAGCTCAACATCACATCCGTTCGAACGGTTCGTCTCTCGAAAAACATATGCACTTCCAATGGGTTTGAATTAAAAAAAATACAAATCCATTGACGAGACCAAAGAAAAAACAGTTTTAACCAATACTTGGGAAACAACACAATTAGAGTCCACAAGAAATTCAACACAAAAACTATTTGAGGAAATTTGCAAAAAACTTTTGCCATTAGTGGCAGATGTAATGCAATTAATCAATAATTGATTTATGTCTGAAAAAGAGACAAATCCATAGAAATATACTCTGGATTCGCATATCTTTGTGTTCGTCAGAACTGTTGGCTTTCGAATTATTGCAATTATTAATGAATGTGTCAGATGTTTCAAAAAAACATACCTGTTCATATTTTTCCAGTTCCTGGTGATATATCGTTCTAATTTGTGCAAGTTTGGCCCTATAATCAGAGTGCTCTATTGCATTTTCGCCGCCCGACTGCCCCGAAGCAGCGGCCTGGGCTGCCGTTGCCGCAGCCGTGTTTCCACCGCCCTTTTCAGGACCAGCTACACCTTCGGCTATCAACATATTGTCTAATCTCATCAGTTGTGGATCCGGTGGTTCTTCTTCTTGAGTGTTCCTTAAGCTCAATACTAAACAAAAAGAGAAAATACAAAATTAATAAATCTATTCAAACATTAAATCGTTTTATTAAAATATTTGAGATTTTAAAAAATGATTTTTCATTTTTTCCCAAATAAAACATTTTTTTGTTTTGGCTCTCAAAATGTTTGCTCAGTTTAGAGCAGAAAAAATGTTGGCATTAAGTCTCAAAACTTATATTCTTTGGCTTTTATATAATTTTTTTCTGTTCCGTTCCCTTCGTTTTTATGGTCAATGCATTTGAGAAATAAATTAAAGTCCAAAATATATAGCATTTGAATCGGTTTTTCCAAACAAAAAATTGTGGCAAAAGTCAGGCGAAAAGTTTTGGTTCAATAATAGTGGGGAAGAGTGCCATACAGTCGAGGAATTGTAGTAAAACAGCACTTTTTGGCCAAAAAAGAAGTCGAAGAAGTGGGCGATAGAGGAGAGAGAGAGAGAGAGAGAGAGAGAGAGAGAGAGAGACCAGGCAAAGAGAGCTGGCAAAGAGAGCACTGGTATGAAGTGCATAGCACTGCAAAACTCAGTGTTGTATGTGTTCTTTCTGGCAGTCAGATAAGCACAAAAATTTCTCCAGGGACAAAAAACTAGAGAGCGAACAGAGCATCCATGCGGGGTTACTTGCATTTTGGTAGAAGTGGGGGTCGACATACTGGGGATATAAAGTCATTTCCTTGGTAATCACTGGAGAGACATTACATTCGAGCTGAGAAGTAAGTGGGAAAGCCAACTAAGAGACGCATTGCAGACCCCCTTCTAAGACATAGAATCTTGAGATCCAAACAGCGCTACCAATACTTATATACATTCCGTGAGTCAGTGCTATATATTTGACATCAATATTATATATGTACTAAAAGTCTATATATTATATACATTATCAATGAATTGATGCATAGCTCAGTTGTGTTGAATGAGAGCACAGTTATCATAAATGTCCAGTCAGTTAGAGCTTCAGAAAAAACTTCAAAACTGCAATATTGAAAACAGTCTTCACTGCCTTCAAGCGATCGAAGGGCAGACATAACAGACATGAGTTAATTCGATTAAGTATTGAAGAAAAAATATGTTTGACATAATCGGTGAGACGCCTCTGATCTAAACTTTACTCGAATATTCGTTTACAGCATTTCCTAAATTTTCAGTCATTTTCACAATAATCCAAATCATAGGCACAGAGAAAATCAAAAGCAGACAAAAGAGTGGAGAAACTCATCTCAAGTCAATCGCCCGAAGCGTTCGCAACACATATTGAAAATTGTGTCGATAAGAGAAGAACGGAAATGAAATAACCGGCAAAATATTAAATAAAATTCGGTTATAGACTCTGAGCCCGAAAAACCAAAATATAATATGGTTTAGACTTTTTATATCGAAAAAGTTTGAGGTATAAGTGCATTATATACGGTGTGGCTGTTCTGTGCTGTGCTGTAGTTGTTTTGGTTATGCATTTGAAAAATATAAGGCATCGCATAAATATTTAATAATAACTTTGTAAGAGACAAATGCTGAATATGCGGCAAAACCTTGTTTTTAATGGCAAGTCATGCATAAAAACTATGAAAACACTGAATAAGAAAAAAGAGAAGAAAGTCTAAGATAAAAATCCAGTGTGTCTTACAGTTGGCAATATTTTTGCTAGACTAACGCCATAGTGGATGCACTGTATTTTTTATGTATGCCTTCAAAAACTCAATGATGAGATGCATAGCAATCCCTGAGTGCTCAGAACGAAATCCGATTTTCTCCTACAATGATTTGAAGCCACAATCCAATAAAAAGTATACTTTTTTCTTCTGCCTTATTCTTCCCTTTATTTATGCAGAAAAGTCTTTGAGTGCAAACAGAGAGGAGAGACAGAGACTCTGCTCTGGCATTGCAACTGATATCTACCTCTTCCTTCCGTCTGAAGCTAATGATGCCATTCAAGAAAGAGTATTAAATTAGTCCGTAAACGATCCATAGACTCCATTAACTCAGCTTAACTCAAGCAAAGCACATAAGTTTATATCGACGTCTATTTAGCTAGATTAAAAACTCGTTTACTTTTATATGAGTTTATTTTCTTTTTTGTTCTCTCTCTTTCATTGCCTTTCCCTCTCCTTTCTCTATGAGTCGCATCTCTGAGCCCTTTCCAGTCGACTATTTTGTCGGTAATAATTTGACGGCAGAGCACACACACATTGAAAATGAAAAGCCTGAGGAGACCATAAGTAAGCACATCTCAGGCACTCACTCTTTATATTAGTTGTTCTTTTACTCGCAATTCAATTGAGAAACTAATATGTATTTGTAGTGAACACAAAAGTGAACAATAAGTCAAATACTGATAAAAAATCTTTTATTCCAAAGACTTTTCTTCTCGTTTTTTATTAGCAATAAAGTCGACGATAGAGAGGGAATCGAAACCCAAAAAAGATTATTTCATTACAAACTCTATTATAACTGAGTGGAAAGGGAGCACACGTATAATAAGAGGCCAGAATTCCAGTATTTGTCTGTCATTATCTGAAGTACACCTTCCAGTCCTCGCACTTCACTTCCATTATCTTACAGTTCAATAGCAATGGTTTTGAAAAAGACAAAAACCTTTTCTCAGAGCATATTATTAAAAAATAATTAAAATGTGATTCACAGACAAATAATAGACACATAAGAGAAGAAAATTCATTTTAAAAGTGAATCTATTTTTTTGTTAATTGAAAAATAATTAAACAACTTTTAAAATAACAACTAAACTAATAATAATGCAATTCATTGCATGAAATTAAATGTGAAAACAATACCTAAAGAACTGATTGTATAATACTTTCAATTATTTTAATAATTCTTAGGGTTTTTGATTATATAATAAATAATGGAAACAAAGATTTGTGTGATGTGTATATCGCGTGTGAAATGATTTTTTCACTCTCTCCTCATCTAATGGTATGTCTGTCTTTGGAATTCCTGACGTTGTGTTTAAATGATATGCAAAAGAGGTGTCAAATTATATGCTGTTTGTGTTGAACTAAAAATAGTTAATTTCATTGTAATATTCAAATGTATTGAATTGTGAGACCAGAGAACGACTCATTCATTCAATGTATTCAAACATAACCCTCCCCTTCGCTTCACTTTTTAAATAATTATTTTGCAATATGTTTGCCAATGTGTGTGTGTGTGTGTGTGTGTGTGTGTGTGTGTGTGTGTGTGTGTGTTAGCCCATAGGCAGGCATTTAAACGAGATCATGTAATTTAGATATAGATTTTTCAGTGTTTAATGGATTGACCTTTGCTCATTAACTAAATTATTTGGAAAAATTTCAAATCATATAAAAATATGGGAGAATTCAAATCATAAAAATTAATATTCAATATTGAAAAAAAAATAAAAGTTGATTCAAAAAAGAAGATTTTTTCAGATAATTTTCATGAATTATCACGAATTTGATCTTCAAATGACAGTCAGATAAAAACTAAAATTATTTAATCGGAAAATATATTTTTTTCTTCGAGTCTTATATTGAGAAATATCAAGAAAAGAGAGGAGAAATTAAATCAAAAATTCCAATCAAATCGATACTAAATAGTCCTGAGTTGGAGAGCCATCAATCAATAGTTTGCAAATCAAACTTTTCGACTTCACGTATAAATAGGAGTATAATATTTATCCCATATTTTTGGTTCAGTTTTTTTTTGCTCGAACCAAAAAAATATGTGAATAAGATTCGAGTGCACGCAAAGTGTTAGTTTGAGCGCAAATTTGTTAGATAGTCATACATAAAGGGAAAGGGAGCAAAGGAGAGGGCACACCCATCCATCTCACACAACAACAGTGATAACATCTGATGGTAGAGTGCATTTCAATGCAAAGATTGCACATTTCGTTGTGACTGCTCGCACGCTATTCCTGTGCCTTCATTTCCTTTGCAATCACTTTCTTTGAAACAGTTTTTCTTATTTTTTTTCAATTCAATCAAAAGAGTCGATTAAAATTAAAAACTAATTTCTTTCAGCGAATATTTATTTTCAAAGCTATTTAATTGTCAGCCGATTGACAAACAGTTAATATTTCTTATGTGAAGTGCCAATACTTCGGCATTTTTTAATTAAGAATTCCTCGATATTTTTGCTGAGAAACTAGTTATTACCTGAATATCCTTTAAATATTGCAAAATATAGACTTTTAACATAAGTGGATGAGTTCCAGAGAAGTGCATATATTTGTTATCGAGTAGCCAAATCTCCCCCTCCTTCTCATGGATTTGAATATTGTTCACTATTTCTCTACAAAGTCTTAAGCCGTGAATATGTTTGACTGACTCTTGGCTTTGATTCTAATTAACAATGGAAATGAGCGCAACTCTAGCCATAAACATAACGAGCTGTTATTAACTGCTATCGTGACTAAACCACTCTCGCCATCAAAACAACAACACCACCGATAATAGTACCGAACAGTACTTTTCTGGCAGAAGACATGAAATCCGAGGGCTATATCATTATTACTGAACAATACATTAAACAAAACTAAAATAATACCTTTTTATGTATATTAAACAGATTTGCAATTACTTTCAGAAACTAATCTAAAAGTCATTGAATTTTCTTTGAATATATTTTAGATGTTTTGATGAAATTTAATGTTTTCTCAGAATTTCAATGAGAAGTCAAAGTCAGCGCCATTTCATATCGGAGTTAATACTTAGACTTCACATGAATTAAGTCTTCATATAAGAGATGAGAAGAAAAACACGAAAATTATGATTACATGAAAATAGACGATAATTAGAGTGCAATTCAATTCAATGGCAGCCATTCATTAATACTGACAGAAATCCGAGGGCATATTTGAGAACAATTTTAGGGGAAAAAATGTTAAAAATTATATTTTATCGAAGAAAACAAAATGTTTTGAATATCAACTGAGTTGAGCACAGAATTAATACTTCGAAAGAATTTTTGAAAAAGATTTTTGAAAATAATCACTAAAATTAGTGTCTATTTTGATAGAAAGTATTAATTTGATGGAAGAGATCGAAGAACTAAATGGAATGGGTTTTACACAATTAGAACCATGATAATGGTTGCTCAATGCAATCTAATGTATTGAGCTTGTTAAAGTCGAATAGAGGAAGTGCTTCTTCAGACACCGGTGCAATTGATAAAGTATGTTTGCCCGGAATGGTGTTAAAAACGCTTTTGTCTCTTGTCTATTATGTATTATTATTGAGAGAAAAACTAATTCATACAATAGTTTGAAAGACTTGTTGAACACAATTATAATTCATAGAGAGCTCTGGCATATAAACCAATTGAACTTTTCTCGAGCGGCACCGTTTGGGCTCTACTTTAGGCTTTATATCGTTTGCCAAACGAAACACTAGTTAGAGAGTGAGCGTCACTTCCGGACACTTCATTAATCAATGTCTTTGTGTGACTCTACGCCACTCTATCTATTAGCCGGTACTCACTCTCTTCAACTACTCGTTCCACTCCTCCCAATCAGACATTTATGATTTTAATTTTACTTGTTTTTTGGTTTGGCATGTATTTCACATACTATCCATTGCACTCCAAACCTATTATTTGCACAGCTATTCAGTGCCAGAGTTATATCTCATTTGGAGAAATGACTTTTCTCTCTCTTCTAAACTTCGCTCAAATGAATAGAATGAGTGACAAAAAAATCAATTTATAATTCGTATACCTTTCCGACGGAATAGTATTTTTGCTTCAAAATAGAGATTTATTATTCTTATGGCTCTTATACCCGAAGTGAATGGTTATGCCATTCATTATCTACAATATATACTAATCTTTTTGTGTTTAAAATCACATTAGTTTTCAAAACTAATGGAAAATAAATGAATAATTATTTTCTTTACAATTTGTGTCCGAAATTGAAATCAATTTTAATTAAAACTTTGTATTATTTCCTGTTTTCAAAAAGAGTGGAAAACACTGTTTTTATGTTGTTTTTCAGACATAAGTTAATAAAATTACTTCAAAAACTATTCTTGGTAAGAGTTGGCGACAAGAATGAGGGCATTCATAGAGTGAGAGGGATAGATTTTTGAAGCAGGTTGCAAAAGTAATCAAACAAATTGACAAGTTTAACATCAATTGAATTAAAGTTATTGAAAAAGTCAAATAAAAATTGTGTTTATATCTCATTAGCCAAACCAGCGATCATTGGTTTCTATTCCTCTGATTCAATGACCGGCTCATTAATGCCATAATGCTTTTGACATACTGTGAGATGTGATTACATTCACAAAACTAATAGAAATTGGAGTCAATTGTATTTTATTGAAGGAAACATTTAAAGAGCGCAAACATTAAACAAAACTTTAGATTGAAAAAGAGAAATATCTTTATACTCATTGTGTGACTAAGAGCTGATTTTTTTTCATATCATCTGAGAAAATGAGAGGCATATCAGTGAACACAAAACTAAAGCATATATTCTTATATTTCAACAGAATATAAGTGAATATATATATAAAATATAAGAATAAAATTGAGAAAACAATAGAAAGTTTGGTCATAAATATGAAGGTATGAGAAAATGATGCGAAACGTATCGAATATAATGTTATGTGTTATATGAAAAACATTTATTCCAAGAATATTCTTCACTAAAATCATATCTCGTGTGAGAGCTGTATATTGTTTGCACATTAGATATCATTTTATAGTCTAGGAGTAAAGTTAGAGCTAATATTACCGGTGCTATCATAAGATATGAGAGGAGTGTTGGTCTCTCACTATGTTATGATATGATCCACTTTAATAATCCTAAGGATTGAGAAAATGGCAAAAACACTGAGACTATGAGTGAAAGATGGAGAGAATGAGTGAAGCAAAGTTTCATTTTGATGGTATGCCATGTCGTATATCTTCATGTTTCCTCTTATGGCGGAACAGCTAAAGCGAGCCAACTTTGCGCCATATAAACGAATATAAGAAATGCGATAAAATGATCGTCGCTTTGGACAGACATCCGAACGAAACAAATATAACGGAATCCAAGCCGAGAGACAATACATGCGATGTCTTCAGTGATATATATTGTTTAATATTTAGTATCATGTATTGCAAGTATATATCACTGTTCATCACTGAGTTTGGCCCCTTTATGGTCGTATAACCATATGTTTGTCCATTCAGGAAATGATTGTATGGACGACAATACTATCATCAGTTAATCCAGTCATCAATACTATGGGATATACTTTTATGACTGCAATGAATGCGTTGTCAAAAGCCATACGTTATGATGAAGTTATTAAATGACCAAAAGATTGGGTAATAAAAGCAGTAATAAAAATAACAATAATCAAAGAGAGGGAACAGGTGGACATCACATGTTTACAACATACTCCACGACCAATGGATATCTTAAATCTTGGTATTACTCCTATTAAGTGTTTTTCTACTCATTTTTGATTTGTGCAAATTTATTCAGGAAGCAGTTCCTACTGATAGAGAGGATAGACATTAAATAACAATCGAGTGTCGACTTTGCCTCTATTTTGCAGGTGTTTTACGAATAATGAAACGCTTTTCTCTATCGTTCACAGCATTTAACGAATAATAAACAGAATTGGCTTTCCTTCAGAAAGTCTGAGCCAAGAGAGTAGTGTTTGGATCGCAATATAATTATATTGTGTTTTCGATAATTATGCAAATAGTTATACATCTCTGGCATAGCTGTAAGGCTTGTCTCGCATGACAGACATTTATTTTCGTTTGGCCTCTCTTTGCAACTAATAGTAATAATAGATAATAAATGTAAAAATACGTGAAATTAGTCGAAACACCAATAAAGTTGAGAAATGCCTTTCTGAAGAGCAGACAACACATTAACGTGAAGTGCAATTGAGACGCGATTCGTCTCCGAAAAAAGACAATTCGCACTCAAATATAATTATAATGTCTGTCAATAAAAGTTGATAGTAATGGCATATTAATGACTTTCACACCTCTCACACCTATTCCTTAACGATCTCCCAGTAAATGAACTCATTTTCTGTCCAACAAAACTATCCCTCGTTTTTCAAACTGCATACAAATATTCAACTGATTTATTTAAAGCGTTTTTTCGTTGAAAATACATTTAAAATAATAAACATATTTTAAGTGCAAATCAAATATAAAAATAGAGAACTTTTTCACTCTTGTGTTGAGTGTGAAAATGAACGCTTCATTAATCGTAAAATAGAGCGAAAAATGTATTTTAAATTTTATTATATGAGGCGAGAGAGCGAGAGAGCGAGAGAGAGAGAGAGAGAGAGAGAGAGAGAGAGAGAGAGATCGGAAATATTATCAGAGGACATGTCGTTATTTTAGTTTGAAAAATGTATTCAACGACTGGTTGTATGAATTGAATGTCACTATTAGTAGATTAGAATTTTCAGATATATTTAATTAGGATTATTGTATTGGAAATGAGGGATAAATGTGCAAAATGGGGGAAACGCTCCACTGATATTCAACGGGGTATCACTAAAATGCTCCAGTACATTGGTTCGCAACTGGTTTTCAATTAAGAAGAATAATGGAACTTCCTCGCTGGGCCTGAAACTGGCGTTTTCGAGATTAATAGGGGGCAAGCATCTGGAATATTGGAATGACTTTGTGCTATTGATTGACACCTTGGTTGTCATTTGAAAGAGAGCGGGAATAGAAAAACATTTGGATGAAAGAGAAAAGCCATACAATCGATGCAATTTTGTGTTTAACTTTTATGCCATTGAATCACGAGATATACGTTTAGATGAATGTATTTTATATACAATTTATTATATATTGTTATATATTATTATATACTCTTTTGTAACGAATAGATAACATTCAATACACCATTAAATTAGGTACGACAGCAAAAAAATACAATCACACGCACACCACATATGCAATCCAACTAAAACTAATAGACACAGGAAGTTGTGTGCAATGGCTATGGTCTGTGTGCAGCTACCAAATGGGCTAAAGCAGAAATGTTTGATGACTGGGCAATGGTCTGCTTATATATGGATTGCAAACACATTGAATTAATGCAACAATAAAAACAGAGCACTGGTATATAACCAGACAAATAACCGCAAAAGAGCTGCTGTTGTGATATGAGGCACAGAGAGTACAATCACTTTCTGGTTGTGTGAACAGAGATTGTTTTTCCTTATGAATACCACAATAGAGAGAGAAAATCATTGAAAAGATCATACAATGAATTACTGACTCAATTCATACGAATATTGCTTTTCTCTTCCAAACCATATCCAAACGCATAACTCGTATTTGAAATGAAATTTTTAGGTTTTGCATCAAAACAAGAGTATATATCTATTGCATGAGTTGAGTCGTTGAGTTAAATTTGCTTATATTTCGTTTCACGGATGGCGTGATCATTGGCTAAACACAGGCACACACAGGGCTTTGAATATTCAGTTATCCCTAATAAGCATCCATTGCTCGCAATGCAAATCAAACATTTGATGCATTGGTCCAAAAACCTGAATAACATTCACTTTTTTCTGAGAGCTATTTATTTATGTTTGCGAAGAATATTTCATAAAATCCTAAATTATATTATATTATATTCTTTGCAAAACTAGAGTCAAAATCGTTTACTGTTATCTGTTCATAATATTCGAGTACATTTATGCATATGAATAGCGTAGTTAGCGTTTAGAGAGACAAATATCCTAACATTAAATACTCTTTTGTTTTTAACTCAACATTTTTTCAAAACCACAATTTAGTAGTATTTTTGGCTCTTTTGTCACTATTAGCACACAATTGCAGTACATTTCCGAATGAAAAACATTGAGAATAGAGTGAAATGTTATAATATTTGATCAATAATAGTAAGGCTGTTACTGGACTCCACCCAATAGTCCACCCAAACAGTGCTGTTTTCCCAGCACTGATTACATGCATATATGGGTAGAATGTACTCACAGGAGAAAAAGCCAACACTTTTTTGCACATTAAGGTACAAATATATTATATGCCTTCATATATACGATATATACATCAAAAATTCCATATAATTAATTAATTTTTGCACGATTATAGTTTTATATGAATTCAAGAATAATATCGATCGAAAAACTAGTAATAGTTATGTGAAATCAGATATGATATTAGGAAAAAATTGCATCATTAGGAAGGGCTAAGAATTGAGAACCAAACCAGAAGTTATAGAAAGCACTGCTTTATTTCGGTTCCTAATCTCATCTTTAATTACAGGAGGGATGCATTGGAGCATAAGGGGAGAGCAAATGGGAAATCACACCCCAGGGAATCGACAGCGACTAAATGGACCACAAGAGAAAATGACCGAATGCTTGCAGTTTGTGTACAGCACTGGATCTGACTCTTAAACACAAGACTTCGTTCCAAATACTATGCAATGCAATGATCGCCAAATGAACGCATCGAAGAACACAACATAAGAAATAAGTGACCGAAAGAGAGAGAGAGAGAGAGAGAGAGAGAGAGAGAGAGAGAGAGAGAGAGAGAGAGAGAGAGAGAGACCAGAGAAATCAGGAGCAGACCAGAAGCAAAAAATCAAAGTATAAAAATAAAATGCTTTCTCATTCACATTAGATTTTATTATTATTATTGGAGTCAAATGGAAAGAAAAGTCAAATCAAAAGTCATAAATAGTATTTTTCATATAATAAAACAGACATATAATCGGTTGCATTGCAATGCATTTGGTCGCAGACCGAGACTGAAAACAGTTTAGTTTTGGCTTTTAGTGTAAAAACCACTTTCCATTCAAACTACAGATAAACGAATGAATTGAATGAATGGCGAAAATCGGGTTTATTTTGAGGTCTAATCGTTAGAGAAATGGATATCCATTTGGTCTGAATTGCATTCAATGTACAGAAACAATGAATAAACAGAGAAAAACTTGAAAGCCATCTACAAAATCAAAAATTATTTTTCTTCTGTTAACCCAGTATTTCATCTAAAATTACGTAATGGAAAACTTTTTTTTTGCTCGAAAATTTAAATTTTATTTCATACAAAAATTTTTCAGAACAATGAAACGAAATATCAATTTATTTAATGAATTGCCAAAAAACAAAAGAAATTTGTTTTTCTGCCGGCTTTTCATAATATGTTGAGATCTATCGACAAAATTAATTTAACCACAATTTCGGGTATGAGTTGGAAGAGCAAAAAAGACTGCTTTTGGCTCATGTTTTTCCTTAGACACAATTTTCCCATTAGACTAATAGAATCGGTAGGTCTGGTAATAATGTTCAGCCTTTCGAAAGAGTTATTACACAAAAACATTGCCTTTAGGTTGTTATGGATTAGCTCTGAAGCCAACAGTTCTCAATGTTTTTCTCTAATTATTTTCTTATTTGTGTTTAACTCTAATAACAGAATATATATTCAATAATAAAATATTTACCAAATAATGAGCTAAAAGTTTGAGATATAAATTGCATTAAATATTGAAAATGTGTTTCGAAATTCAATTTTTCATAAGACTTATCATTTGATGAATTTTAAAAACAAATTCAATTCAATAAATAGAAAATAAAACTTTTTTTTTGATCAAAGTTCAGAAAATTAGATAATAATTCAGAACTGGTTTTAAAAATTGAAAAAATTCTGATAAATCCGAGAAATATTTAATTCAAGGGATTAGAGGAAGTATTAGAGGAAGTATGAGAGCCTTGAATGAGGAAAAGTGTAAATTATTTCAATATTTTTTATGTGTAAACAACAGTAAGAAGAGATGATAAATGAAACCTTTAAAGTAAAGCTCGGATTTAGTTTCAAAGTCACGTTCAGAGTTGCGGAGAAAAGTCACATCACATTAAGCACAAGTAATAATGAAATTTCTGGTCTCAATCTTATAGATATGCACACAAATTGAGTCGACCATTGACTGCCAGTGCACTTTACGGTTAGGTCTAGTGTCTGACCGCTATGATTAGCTCGGATTTAATTGGACACAAATTTCCAATGGGATGTTAATCACTGGACTAAACGACACTCCACTCGATTGGGAATATTCAACACTATTAGTAAACACATCTCTATTATAACCGGAATTGTGGTCTTCTTTAAGATAAAAGCCTGAAACGAATTTCTATTTAATGACAGAATATTAAACGCAAATGGATTCCAGACTCAGATTGACTTTGATTACAATAATGGCTAAAATGCAAAACTTATCTAATATTGAGAACAATCAGAGGAACGATGTTTTATGTCATTAGAAATTCCTGAAGTGATTTCTATTGTGATTTGAAAATAAAATTTTTAGCTCTACTAGTAATATATGAAATTGAATTCACAGAGAAATAAAACGAATGAAAATATGGGAATCAAATCAAATTACAGTTTACTTTAAGGCAAAACCAAATCTAAAGAAAATGTATAAAACGATTTGGCATTTCGTTTGCTCGAAAAGCGTCTCAACATTTTGCTGTCGACTTCTGAAGAAAAGAGCAAAACTACAGAAGAAAACAATTTTATATTAAATTTAAAATAAATTTCGTAATTCGATAACTGAATGACTAAATGGTTAAGAAAAGCAAAAATATTAATTTCAATATAAAGCAAAATATGAAACTCTAGGACTTAAGCAATAAAATTGGCTCAAAGTATATGTATTTATGAATAGAAAATCTTTTGACTTTGAAAGTAAACGAGCAAAATCTCTAAGAATAATAAGCTTAGAGTATATTAGAATAAATACCACATCATATAAATCCTTTCGTATGGAAATTGTTTGCATATATAATAAATGATAAGATATTCGATAATATTCTCTATTCTATTAAAAGTACTAAAACTGAGCCAACAATAAGTCATAAAAATAATTTCCGATAAAAATTTAAATGAATTTTACTTTTAAATTCAAGGCTCGCATCAAAACGTTTTGTACAAAATATTGAATTTTTAAACTCAAAAATATTATTCACTCGACTGCAAGGCTGAGAGGAGTGACATATAATCATAATATAAGGATTAGGAGAAGATTAAAATTTTCAATTAAAACAAAACAAAATAATCAAATTTCTAACTTTTTGAGTCAAAAGAGCAAAGAATGAATGAATTTGAAGAAAACGAAAATTAGATCAGAATTGAGAGAAGAGGGCATAAAATAATTATTATGTGAATGCAATGCAGTGTACACACAGAGAGTGAGCATCGCTTCTATTATATAAGCTCTGGTAGTGTTTGGAAAGTGTTGGCTGAGAGGGATTTGGCTGAAAATTCAATAAGAATAGCAAATACTTAGGCTAATGGAAGGCAACCAAAGTCTCATATAATGGCTTATAGGACCTCAATGTATGGCAAATGTAAGGCACACGAAACGCATCGCTGCAAAACCACTTCGATTGCATACACAACACATCAAACATACATCCAATATATCCAATACGTATATATACTGCACTAAACAAATATAAATCTATGAAATATATATCTATACATACAGCCTCTGTTTACATCAAAGATCTGTAATTACGAGACCAAAACCTTTCCTCAGCTTCCAGTCTATGCTTAAGAATTGGGAATAGATATAAAATGAAAAATGTGCTTGGATCTGGAATTCAATCGAATGAACCAATTGATTGATTGAAGACTGAATTTGCTTTCAGAACAATATAATCAGATTTGAATCATAAGAGGCATAAAAGAGATGAAAAATAAGATTAAAAACATGACATTAGCTGTAATTTTATTCATAAACACAAAAATTAGTGGCATTAAAATGGTGTAGAAAATTATGAGCCCTTTAATAGCTCATCAGTGAAAAAATGCCATCAAAAGAGTCTCAAATAATGATATTTAAGTAAAAGAGCAAAAAATATGAAACTTTCAGTAAAACAGTAGAGAAATGAAAAACAAAGGAAAGTGAAAAAGCATTGTATATAATATTGCGATGAAAATAGTGAACAACAACTTTGAGAAGTTTTCTGTTGTGCCACAAGACTGACCACTGGAGCAAAAATACACTATTATATAAGTTTTGAGTTCATAGTTGTGCACCAGTGCTGTGCTGTGCAGTCATTCATTGTGTTTACCTCATTAACGATGAAAAGCAAAATAGAATAAGAAAAGAGAGAAAACAAAAAGAAAGGCAAAAATTGAGAGAATTGTATAGAAATATATAAACGAATATTATATTTATATATCACATATATTTGTTGGTCCAAAAAGAGAGATACAGAGCCAAAGCCGGTGCTTTGGGTTGTGCTCACATACATTAGACATACTCTGAAAGACAGTGACATTTCATAGCTATTCGAATGACAAAAATGATAGTGCAGTGAAAGCAACTGTAAGGATGCAAAATGAGAGGACTGGCAGATAGAGCACAGACACTGCCGGTTGTGTAGGACAGAGATGCGGATGCAGTAGTCATTGATGCGGTAAAATACATGTGCATCCGATGAAAAGACAGGAGACGTCGACCAGAAACAAATGGTATCGCAATGTTATTGTTGCACATAATAAGTGATGGCTCTGTAGTGCCAGTCCGGCCATTCAGTCCAATATCACAAACGACTAAACTCTGCCGAATCTCATGAGAGAGTTCAACACAAAACTTATTTCACTGAAAACAAATGAATTTCAATTTTTTCGACAAAAAATATCCAGCTTTTAATCCATTGGTAAGACAATCGATATTCTTGTCGTGGATTTCATTGGAAGCGAAAAATCAATCAAAGACTGAGTTCAGAAAAGTTTGCGAAAAACAAAACCAAAGAATAGTATTCAAAGTATTTGAATTATTCGTGGAAAGAGATGAGGATATCGTGTGAAGGGTTTTATTAATAGAAAAATACAATTTTGAAAATTCCAAATATTTTGCCACAAAAATAGAAAATATATTCAAAGGAATGAATTTGAAAATAGTTTAAAAATCGATTTATTATTTGGAGTTAAAATCAGAGAAGGAATCGATCGAAGATTTTTTGAGCCCTAATTGAATGATAAACTGAATAATCGAAATATCGGCGGATAGAGTGGACTGAAGGAAAAGGTCACAAAACTCAAGTAATTTATGAGATAAGGCTCGCAATGGAATGAATCGAATCAAAAGAGAGAACCAAAAGAAGAGAAGAATCGATAAACTAGTCTATAGAGTGAAAGAGAAGGCCATAAGAGAACCGCTAACTTATGATATGATAGTAACAAAGTTTTTGTGTCGAAACGTTGGACTCACTGTAAGGATCATTAGGCACAGAGACTAACTCAACGAAATGGACACAACAGCCAAACGACATGCAAAGACATACACAGACGAGAGATGGTTGTGCTCTCCATAAAACCAAAACGCAAAATAAACCTAAATATTATGGACAGAGAAACTCGATCTGAGTATTAGTCTCTAACAATAGTGTCTGTCCGTCCAACTTATCATCATTTTGTTGGTCATTCTATTCATTGGTCTATCGATATCTGAATCCAATGGACTGTCAATGCGTTCCCTTTTTATTTGTATTTAATATTTATTGATGTTATTCACGAAAAATGGTCGACACCTTCGCACTGGTGTCAAACACACAGAATGAAATGCAAATAGACAACAGGTCACTGCCATTACATTACAGCTAATATTGAAAATACAAAACAAAACATTGAAAATATATTTCTCAAGGAATCAAAATGTAAATGAAATAAAATATATCAAACTTTGGGTTATTTATACTTCTATTGAATGGAAATATTGTTTTGAATGGAAAAGTATTCATCAGAAAAATCAATAAAACATTGAGTGAATGTATTAGTAAACGGGTTCTCCTGTACACTGGTCTCCAGTGCCAACCCCAGCATCTCTAGTATTTTTCTTATTCAAAGCACATGCATTTAAGTTATTTCGGTCACTTTTTCATTTTGAGATTCATCCATCAGCCCATAAATATTCTACGAGTCAGAGCTCTTTCAGTCTCAATGAGGAATACAGCACAGGCAGGGAGGAGAGAGAGAGAGAGAGAGAGAGAGAGAGAGAGAGAGAGAGAGAGAGAGAGCTGAGGAGAAAAGGCCAGCCATACAGAGATTGTAAGAGAAGAAAGAGGAATCAGTGACGTTCTTAAGTGCATCCAAACTCTCTCTTCATAGCAATAGTGGTGTTTGCGATCCAAAGGATTTTAGAAATCCTTTTGTAAGAAAAAAATGTTGAAAATAATGGCAAAGAAAGAGAAGAATGAAGAAACACATTGAATATAAGGCCAAAAGGATGGACCGATGGATACCTTTACACAAACATTGATGTCTGGCTTTCTTGCAATGAAGATATATATAGACTTTTCGATTTCCTTTACTCTAAATGTATAAAAGATATGCTTTTATTACTTGAATTTTCACGAATGCCTTCATCTGTGCAGTCAGAGCACTAGTATGACAATGAATGTAATGGAAATCATAATTACATTTACAGCGAATGAAATTTTGATTTTTAACCGAAAATATGGTGACGTTTTCACAAACAGATGAACGCAAGCATATAATGGGTTTACGTCTCTGTAATTCCAGAGCTAATACACGGGTAGACGATGTATGAGATGTGTATAAGAGTCAGATCACAACAGAAGAAGAATAGTATAAGATTTTAAACGAATAAAAGGAAAGAAAAAAATAAGTGAAAGAAAAACAGTGAACACAAAGAATAGCATTTGTGTGTAATGTAGTGCTCAGAGTAGAGAAAGTTTGTGCTCTCTTTAGACCTGATTCTTGTGCTTCTCTTGTGATCAAAGCTCACCAGCGATGGAATCGAGAGAAGAAAAGTTTCATTAGACTCAAGCACTCTATGGAAAGTAATTGTCTGATAGAGAGAGAGGAGAGCACAGCTAAAGCAGGGGAGGGAACGGCCCATTGAGACTCGAGTATCCTTTTACTTACGAAATACACATTCGTAGACAAACACAAACACATTGAGAGAGAAAGAGAGTTAAAGATAGCGATAGAGAAACGGATAGAGAATTGAGAGAAACGAATAGAGAAATACAATCAAAAGCCTTGCAATAGATTTGAAGCCTATCTTTAAATTAAAAGCGAAAGAGAAGCCAAAAGAAAAAGAGAGGAAATTTGGGGATTGCTTTCGATAAAAACTATAGAAATAGGATAAAAATATATCGAAAGACTTGAACTCACAATTGGAGCAAAAATTCTTAAGAGAAATGCTGAGGACTGAGGACTAAGTAAATGAGAAGACGAACTCAAGAAATATAAAAGATATGAGAGATCTTATATGAAGGCACAGCACATTAGTAATGAGATGTAGGCAATGGCATCACTACTGAATAGTAGTAATAGCAGTTGTGCTGCAATCAAATTACATTCATTTATCTTAGTTTTAAAAAAATGCCAACATTTGAGTTAAATCGTGCGTTTCATTCATTGCGGCACTGAATGAATGAATTAATTTCTTTTAAAAGACATCTTAACTCTGATAAAAAACAGAGAAATTATAAGAATGAGAAGAACTGTTAGACTGAAGAACAGAATATCTTATTCTAATAAACAATAGGCTTTGCCATAGACTCCGATCCATTGCAGCCATTAATATAAAAATCTATGTTAGAGAGAGACGAATGTAATCCCTTTCGCCCCGAATTGCAAAAAACAGTTTCTCTGAGAAATTCTTAATTTATTCAAACTTTTGTTTAGTGGAGCGTCAAAAACAAAGGAGTTCGGGGATAGGGTTGGAGAAGAATAATAGCAAAATTCTCGGCTCACAAAATGCTTGATAGTGTAGAGGACTTTCTCAGCAATCAATGACGGAATGAGTGGAATAAGGGATGAGTGCAATGACTGAATCAATGAAAGGCCGAAAAGCCGTTTTAAAATATTTTTTAGGCCCAGAAGAAGAATATGAGTGTAATTCTGATTTCACACAACTCTGAACTTTTCGCACAGAATAGTATAAGAAATTTAGTGCTAAATAACACAAAAAGGCATCGGTTTTGAAACATTTTTGAGATATGACTGAAAAGAATGGAAGAGAATGCGAATCGAGGAGAGAGTATACCTAACTATTCATAGAGAGAGAGCACAACCTCTGGAAACAAATTTGAAAAAAGTTGGTTTGTGTTGTTTGTCTTGGATTCCATCACACACTTCATTAACTTCTCATTCCTATGCAAATGAGAGCCCATTGAATGCTCTTTTCATCCACTTTTATAGAGTTTGCTTCTAAAATCATTTGCTTTCTTCTGGTTTTCCTGATATCTAACTATTTCTGCAGTGAATTGCATTCAATTCACAAATGAAACTCTCGTTTGAAAGCGTAATACAGTTCTTGCAAAACAGTGGAGCAAAAAATTGATTCACATTTAACCTAATTCTGTGGGGCTTTTGATTACAACTATAAACAGAAGGGAAGGAATGAAAAACATATAATAAATATACGTTTTTAACGATTTTATAATCTATTCACACAAAACAGAAATCAATAATTTTTTTCTACAATTCTTTTGTTAGAAATAAATGCAAAGAATAAGGAAAAGAGAAAAACATTTTCATTTTATTTGATATTTATATTTCTCTATTTAAACAATTGAAGCGATATTTTAGTGCAAAATCTATTCAACGATAGGGTTTTTAATGGCTTTTGAAAAGAGCTGTGAAGAGAGGCACTCATCAAATGTTTGGTTTCACAGCAATAGTGAAAATATCAAAACAAAACTCGAGTGAAGAAACCTATTTTTCAGACCCGAGTTAATTAAACTTTTAAGGCTTAAGACCCAAAGCAGTGAAGAAATATCTTATCTAATGTTACCATATATTGGATTCACTGATACAAGTGATGCAAAATATTTCACTCAAAATACTCTTTTTGGTGACTCTAATTTGAATTACACTCCAAATGCTATCAAAACACAACTAAACACTCGAAACAAACTCGAAATATGTAAACAAACAGACAAACCATATATTTGTTTATCGTATGTATTGTTAGATTAGAATTCACTTAAAATTAATTACTTTAAAACATTGGATTTCCGTTTGGGTTTCTGTAAATACATTTCTCGTGAAAAATATGTTTCATTTTGAGACCCAAAAAAAAGATAAATACAACAAAACTGAAACATAAATATTGAAAACAAAAGAAATGGAATAATACTGTCGACAATCAAAATAATTAAATTGAAAATTTCAAGTATTGCGGCAAAAATAAGACAAATCTGAACAACAATCAGTTTTTGCTGAACTGACAGAACAGAACAGAATTGATATGAGAGGAGCGCCGAACGTGTATATAGTTTTTCGTTATTTTCACAAACACTTAGTTAGTTATCTCTTTTCAGACATTGTTATAAACAATTTCTGAATGAATGGCTAAAAGTGACATATACTTCATGTGTCACTACTTGTTGCTGAAGACACAACGCGAAGAACAGTCGTGAAGAATAGACAACGCGAGAGGGAGAGAGTGGTGTTCGGGACTGACTTTGTCTCTGTCTCATAGTCTGTCTCATAGTCTGTCTAAATAAATGCTAATTTATCTCTTCTGACACTTTAGTGTCGCACTTATTGAAAGGATTAATCTGTTTTACAGCTCAGGCTGTGGTTAAGCCAACTTTTCATATATTAATACTTAAACATAGATAAGAATCGCTGCGAAAAAGTAATTCTTGTATTCTGTCCGCAAAAAACATATTTCAATACAACAAACGCTTTTAAATATTAATGTTTCATAAAATTCATTCAAAGATTATTTATTTCGTGATTCAAGAAATCAAAGGAAAGAAATGTATTTTGCGATAAATTTTTAAATAATATTTTGAAGGAAACGGAAGACCAAAAAAGAAAATAATTTCTAAAAGTTTTTTTTTGCGTTATTCAAACATAACATGAAAAGAGTGAAAACAAAATTACATTTTATTTCTCTCGAATCGAAATAAATAATAAAATTGATTTTCTTCTGCTGTGACTACAGATTCAAAATTCATATGTATTTTTGACACTATCTATGAGCTGAACAAAAGAGTCAAAAGAAAATAATGCGAAAAAAGTTGGACAGAGAGTAGTGTAGAGAAGAAACAGAGAAAGTATTGGAGAAATAGTTTTTCAAAACAGATTTTTTGAATAGACATTCACTTTGCCATCAATTCAAACAGAGATAAAAAGTTGGCTTCTCTTTTGAAAATATATTTATAAAAAAAATAAAATTATTGGCAACGAATGAGAGACAGGTGTAGTCTAATATCGAGGCAAAAAAATATGTATTCATTCAAATACTTATACAATAAAAAAGATATTCACAAACGAAAAAAGGCATAAATATATTGTAAGGGCAAAGAATATGAGCGAAAATTGAATACAATCTATAACTATAACTATTCGTTTGCAATTCAATGGCACAGACAGTGAGTGAGAGAAAGACTACTGATTTTGGAGCACATATTTATTGCTATCGAAGAACTGCATATTCGAAGTCAGTCTTTCCAATCGATTGGCGCTCTGTTTGCAGTATATTATTGTCATACCGAAGGAGAGGACAATATTTAAGGCCTACTATTGCTATCAAAATAATAAAAAAATCGCCTGAAGTTTAAAATTGTTTAAAATAGTGTTTGCAAAAGTAGAACGCCTTCTGAGAGTACAGGGCTATGATTGTGGTCTCTTATCACTGAGAGGACAGTTGGCAATCGTCTGAATTCCATTTTTCATTTGACAAACATTTGACATAAGCGCTGAACAATTTTTTTCACAGAAATCCTATTATTTAAATATTTTTCGATCGCATTCCTCACTTTATACTAAATATTTGTCTATAGTTTTTGAAATGCAATTCCTCTGAAACCAAACCATAAGTTTTCAAATAAAATAATTTAATTAAATACAAATCAAAATCAAAGTCATTAAAACTTTAAATATTTTGCAATCAAATTGAATTTAACTTCACTTTCGCTGCTTTTTCTCCCAAATATTCATTCTATTTATGAATTGTTTTGAAAAATACGCCAAATTTTTTCCACATTTTTATGAATAGTCAGCACTTAAATTGAACTCTAAATTCAATTGAAGTCTGAAACGATTGTTGAGCCAAACCATAGACTTAAGAATTGAATGAATCAATTGTTTCCTTACCTAAAATGAAATAAAAACAAAATTATTAGTCATTTTCGCAAAATAACAGTCATATGAATGAGAGTCAAAGTAATGAATAGAAAATTATCTCCAAAATAATTATATCTCTATATTATGTGAAGGGATGACAAAAACAAGAATAGAAGGCGAGAGTTGAGGAACAATATTATTCGGAAGACGTATTCATTTGATGAATAATAAAAAAAATTGTGAACACAATGAGAGGGCACACATATGAGAGGGGATCCCGACTTAGAGAGCGTACAGTCATTAATCAATATACTTAACTCCGACGATAAATTGCTATCTCTATCTCACAAAAAGGGGTGAACACAACAACAGTATATGAGTGCCTGTGCTGTAGAGCATCGATATTAGAGAATAAGAGACTGATTGTAATAAATTAATAAATAGCTGACAGGTCTAAACACTCAGACGTCACTTTCACTCACGACAAAAAAGAGTGAGAATCAGCCTGTGCCAGCCATATAAATATAATATGATCTGAACTGTGCTCTGTATGTGCTGACAGTCAGTCAAAAAAGTCATGCCATCACTGGAGCACAAGTGGGGGTTAAAGTATTTAAGCACTTTCTAAGAATTATTGATTTGCACATATATTTAGACAAAACACGGTTTGATTTTAGCCGCTCTTATCGACTAATATTGTGTAGACTTTTATGAATTACATTATTCATAGCACTTGTGTTGTGTATAAAAAATGATAGATTTTTATTTTATCGCCAAATTATTTTACACTTTTCTCTCTCATATTAAACACTTACTCTTTTACACCGAATTCAATAAATATTTATAAGTAATATAAATATCAGAAACATTTTTTTTCCGCTGAAATTTCTCATTTGACAACAAAAGTACTAAATGTGGCTTAAAATCAGTTTTGATTTTTTTTGAAACATTAATAATAATAAATATATTTATACTCGAAATAAGTTTTGCGAACCAAACAATCGATTGAGTCTTGGAATGAAATAATCGATTGGAAGAGAGAAAAGTTTAGAATCGAATAAATCTGTGGAAAGACAGCCTTATTCTGTGCATTAGTCGTAATAATGTTGACTCTAATAATCAAAACATATCGTCAGCCAATTAGCTCTGAATGAAGAGAAGAGATCCAAAAGTGAGCCAAAAATCAAATTAAATTATAATTCTCTAAAACAAACATTAGAAGAGAGGAATAGATATAATGCACAGCATTAGTGAAGAGAGAATGCATGTGAGTGTTGTGCAGAAAAGAGCACAAGTGGGCAGTCGAGTAGAGTCGAGTCATTATTCATATTTTTCAATAATGCAAATAAGAGCTCAGTTTCGACGAAAAACAGTAAAAATAGTTTAAACTAAACTCGAATAGAGAGACAACAGAGCAAAAGGCTCTTTGGTCTAAATTAACTCTTATTGCAATTTCACTAAAACCTAAAGGAGAACCATATTCTGGTAGTGTATATGTGAGGCGGATAATTAGTTTTGTGCCAATATTGCTCTTCTTATTACTGTTACTCTCAATGCAAATATTCTCTACAATTCTCTACTCAAATACAAGAGAAGACTTAACGCAAACACAGACTCCAAACGATACGGAGAACAGAGCAGTGCGAGAGAGAGAGAGAGAGAGAGAGAGAGAGAGAGAGAGAGAGAGAGAGAGAGAGAGAGAATGCTATGGTGTGTGTGTTATATCGCATCCTATGCCTACAGTTTTATGGCTCTGGAATTGTTATTCTTGTATTCAATCGATTATATTTGCAGTGAATTTAACACTAAATTAGTGTTTACACAAAACAATGAAATCCTATTATTTTAATGCTAAACATCTTAAGAAAAACACAAAAATTAAATCAAATAAAAGAAAAACTAAAAAATTTGCGCAAAAAAATTCAATTTATTTGAAGTGAAAATATGAATAAATTTGAGAAATTAAGATAAAAATTAGCGCTTATATTGCGGTAATCAGAGGGAAGTGTGTCTGAAAGGCAGGACTGTATGGCATATATGTGATCCATGTCAATTAGGCACATGAATCATATGCAAATATCGTGTGTTGATATCAAACACTCGCACAAAACCCATTGAAGAGATAGATAGAGACAGAGTGAGAGACACATACAAAATGATGCATTAGTTGGAGTAAAGGTTGGGCCGACACACACACAACACATACAATACTATTATTATTATGACGACTGTTGGCAATAGAGTATCACAACTGCAAAAAACTAATACCTATTTCAGTCGCTATTATTCTGTGTTGTGCTCTGCACTAACACTAATATTTTTGGTCAGCATGACTACAGTTTAATGGCTGCCAATACAACACAATGGGAAATACGTGAGAAGAATGCCTGCCTGAGCTCATAGTCCTATCCTAATGTCTATTCTGTGCAATATTTTCTGCTATTCTTTTTTATTATTTTCTATCTCTGGTCTCACACTTTGAGGCAATCATTTTTCCAATGGGTATAACTGTCGTAACCTTTGCTAACAAATAGTGAGCCAACCATTGGATCCATTGGCCACTCATATAGACTGTGGCCATCAAACGGTAATTCTGTTATCGATGACATAACTCGTAAAATAATCCGAAGTAATAAACTTCAACAAACCGTAAAGTAACTCATCAGACATCAGACATCAAACTTATATATTTCTCCAAAACATTAGTATTGTGTTGAAGAGCTACCGGCACTCAACCCCCACTTTATGCCAGTGCTTCTAATTTATGTCCGAACCGATCGTTAAGTCAATGATATTCTAATATTGTGTTATTCAGTGCATAGAAATTATTAAATTAATTAATGAACGGCTTTTGCAATACTAATATATAACACATAATAATATTGAGCCATAAAACTGAACGAAAACTTTTGACTCAACTCTCATTTTAGAGCCAAAAGGACAGAGAAAGCCATAAATCAAAGCCTGAATTTTCTAAACGATGGCTTCACTATTGAAAAGTCGAGTATATATTAGTTTTCAAAAAAGAAGAGTATAACCAGAGAATAGTGCTCTTGGATTGCATTCCGGGAACACTTTTGCCGCGATATGTAAATCATGCTTTCGTTGCGATTAATTACTTTGGAATTAGTAATTATGGCACAACTGGTAAATGAAATCATTGAATTCGTAACGTTGTTTGGGGACCACAACTCATTAAGAGAGATTCTGCAGCACTGGGCGACCAAAGCCTACATCAAAGCCAGAGACAACTTCCAACACACAGTTCAGACACAATGCCATTACTTTTCCAAAATTATTGCATATTATTTGCCTTAAAACAGAATATTTTCGACTAATAATAGTAATGATAAACTCATTCTCGAAGTCTTTCCTCTATTTTTCACACTCTTTGCTCTCATAAAACTGGAAAATCACAAAAATAACTTTTCATTTACTACTCGACTCTTTTGAGAGAAAAAAAAACTCGAAGAGAATAATAAGTTCAGAACTTTTTAGGCTTCACTTAATTATCTCTGAAACGATAAAAATCTCAAATATTTCGTTTCATTTAAAGTTGATTTCGAGTCTATTCTCTCAATGGAATCGTTGAGTAGAGAGAAGAGAGAAGAAAGGGAGGGAGAGGGAGAGAGAGAGAGAGAGAGAGAGAGAGAGAGAGAGAGAGAGAGCAGTGAAACAAACGACTGAACCAACGATTTCTTATTTAAAAATTAACTGTTAGTATCATTTGGCAGACAATCATTAGTGAAGCCATAGATATGATAGAAGAGAGAAACCGAAGTGAAGGCAATAGTTTGGAGAATAGAGACAAAAACGAGTGAATGATATAATAAAAAATTGATTTAACGCTAAACAAAACCTTCCATTAATGGCAAAACACTAAAAGGTTTTTACGGTTATATAAAAAGGCGAACAAAGAAGAGAACAGACACGAGATTATGCAATACTAATGAAGAGACAAACGCCATACCAAAGCCATATCAGTCGATACACTGAAGATCATCATCAATGGTCTTCCAGTTTTTTGGGGGAAATATATATATAAGTTTTGATAATAATGTGTCTGTAAGTGATAGCCCACTGAAAAAGTCTTTCATTTTTTTTCGGTCCGGAGTTATGTCACCCGAAAGTAAACCATTAGTGGAAGCACTCAAACTTTGTTTGTGTATAACATAAATATATCTAAACTTTTATAATACAATATATCGCGTCTAAAGTGGAAAAACATTATAAAATATTTCTTATGAAATACAACTTTTATGATATAAGTATTGGAATCGGAAAAAGGCAACAATTTTTAAACAATTTAAAGCACCAGAAATGGTCTTCAAATAAATTCTATATATTTGGCAGATGAAGTAGAAGTAGAAAAGGAACAGTTAGGGGCTGGCATTTAGTCTGGTTTTGAAACCTTGAGTCATACCAGTGTTTGTGGTTTTATATCTATGTATTAAATAATAGCAAAGAAAAAAATATATATAAACCGACAAAAAATCATAAGTCAAGTATTAGTGGTATACGTGTGTGTTGTGTATGATATAGTTGTACATCAAATGTGTGACATTTGCCTTCATTTGTCTCCTGACACCAGCCATTGTCAGAGTTGTCAGATTATTGTTAGGATTTGACCAAAACATGTCTGTCCTCTCATGTCTGATGCATTCACACAGAGATGATCACAACCACTACTAACTTATCTTACGTGCAATGTTTCAAATGAATATCACTTTAGATCAAACATATATCAGACTCGCAAACAAAAAACTACACTTCATATTAGAAGACGGATTACACAATTGTTTGGACCGACAGCAGATCCGATTTCTGACAATATGTGACCACTTATTATCTTCTCTAACAAATATTGTTTCTGATAACTAATTCTGAATTCCAAGACTCAAATAAAACATCAAATATACAACAAAAACAATTCTAAAGCCTTTCTTCGGCACAACTTTAATAACAAAGAGATAACAAAACAAATTTAAAATAAAATGTATTTTCGTTCACAAAACAAATTATGAATTTATTTGTCTAAATGATTGATATCTGAATTCATGCTATTATTGCAAATTTGATTGAATGTCTGCAACATTTTTCAACAATTTTATCAAACATTGTATACTTGTATACATTGATTGACTAGAAGTAATCAAAACTCTTATTATTTATATTTGATTGAACTAAAAATGAATGAATTATATCTTATTTGATATCAAAATTGAGAGCAAATCAAACTAAATAAACAAATTTCCATCGAATCGACAAAAAAAAAGATTGTATTTATTGAACTTCTTATTGCAATTCTGGTACTAATATTGACATCAAATTATCGATATTTTTGTTGTTTCCTTATTTCCAACGAACGCACACATAATATAACAATAATAATGACATTAAAGTTGGAAATGAATGGTAACTAAAGCACATGAAAAGTGTTATAACCATAACATAAGAGTAGCCATCAGTTAATGACTGCCCGATGGGAACCAAAATTACTCCACTCTTTCGATTCAAATACAGAAAGATATTAACGCTTTCATTATAAACGAATAGGAAATCAATCAATTATTGCAATAGATTTTCAGAAGAGAGTAATAAAGGGAAGAAGAGAAGAGAGTAGAACCGAAACGAACAGAATTATAATAACAATAATAATGATATTGTGAGAGACGGCTATAAAAAGGGCAACAAATGGATGTCCATTGCAGTACTGGCACTGAAAATGTATTGCAATTTTGGCGATACTATTGACGAATGAATAGCAATCCCTATATAAATGTCGTTCACATGATTTGCTTTAATATATCCTTAAGAGTGAATTACAATAGAGAAGGCCTTTTAGTAACGGGATCTCAGTCTACAATGGCTTCTAAATTCATAGTCAATAATAAGCGCACAGACAGACTGAGAAAGAGCACAACAACAACAAAATACTAGAGCTCGTGCTAATGCACATTAATAATGTATGAGACGGAGAGCACAGGCGAGAGGGATGTAGAGAACATACTCTAAAAAGATGAAAAAAATTGCTGGCGCATAAGGAATGAGCGCCACCACCATAGATAGGCCAGAATACACACGGAGGAGCGAAAAAGAGATTCACTGATTTTTATGATTATTCCATTCTGTGCCACAAAGTTTTTTGACTCACAATTTCAGTCTTATATTCATTTAATATATTTTTCTCTGTATTCAGAAAATATTTTTTCCCAATTTTTCTCTCAAAAGAGCAAAAGTAGAGAAAGAAAGAAAACTTTTTCTCTGTATTTCCAACTCCGACACTATCTTTAGAGCGCTCGACGTTATCCAACAGCACTGGAAATGTTATCTATAAATAGATATATGAGTTTTGGACCAAAAATGAAAGTCTTGTTATATAACTGGAGTTCGAGAGCGAAGAGAAAGTTCAACATTTGGTTGGAGTAAAAACACGGTTACAATCAATGCGATCCTTTTTTGATCAAATATGACACGACTAAGAAGGAAAAGATCCAATAAAGAGGAGAAAATGAAATTTATTGATGAGTTTCGAGAATTGGCTTCAATGGCAATACAACAAAACGCAATATATATATATAAGACAAGACACGAGACAGAGCACAGGCATAGCCAGAGCACAGCACAAATCCACCTGAAAATATATCGGTTTCAATCTTTCATAGTATTAGAGGTTATTCTTATAAATAATGGATTGCAAACCAAATGCAAATTGAATGCTATCTAAGGCTTACAGTTTTTGGGGTTTGTGTTCGACAGTGGAGTCCCCCCATAATCAGACTTCACTGCATGAGTGGTAATATTGGATACACAACAATATCTAGGCTAACAAATATGTGTTAAAGCCGTGGATATGAATCACTGATCAAATTCAATGAATTCATTTTCATAAATAATTTTTGAATAAATATTTTCAATGAAAAACTAAGAGTCAAGTACTGAGAGACTGAGGTTTGGCTGAAAAAACTGTTTTAATTAAATATATTGAGAGACTTTTCATACAAATCACTGGCTCTTAAGGAGAGAGAAATCTTATATTTATTTTGTGAGTTTCACACAAAAATTCATTGATAGGGCCTCTGATATGGCCTCTTATATAGCGGTTAGAGTTGGAGTCTCTTAACAAAAATAAATAAACAGCGCATCAAATGGTGGAGTCGAAGAGAAATATTACTTTTGACGATACTTATAGACAGGGATCGGGAAAAGAGACCAAATTTATATTTCTTAAGGCAGTGAAAGAGAAAGAGAGAGAGAGAGAGAGAGAGAGAGAGAGAGAGAGAGAGAGAGAGAGAGAAATAATAATAACTAATAATGAGTTAATGGCTGCCATTGATTGTAATGAGATTTTCAAAGAATAAAACAAAATGGTTTGCAATCAATAAAATTAGTCGTTAGTTTAGGAGACCATTGAAAGGTCAGACCAGAAGTAAGGCTGATTTTTGGCCTAATTTTTCACCATATGTTAAATCAGTCATTCAGACAAATTGTCAAATAAAGTGTATAAAAGAGGAAAATAAGGACAGAATAACATATTATATACACACAAGTGATTGCACGCAAATCTATGCCAAACACAGCATACAACGGAACGGACCGTCAACTGAAATAATAAAAAATAAGGCAAATATTGCGTCGAAACACACAAAACAGTGTATGAAAACATTCATTTGTCTTATCCATATGACAAGATGGCAACGAGGGGGCGGTCACGGGGGTCATCGGTCGCATCAAAATTATTTTATGAAACGATGGATACATTTGATAAACGAATCAAACGGAATATATGTGAGGAGAGAGAGAGAGAGATGTGTAGTGCTATGTGTGCGCTGCCGTTCACAATAAAATTAATGAATAGCAGCCAAATACCAGCGCATACGAGAGCACAGGCATAGCCTTCTCAATGGTTGTATAGTTTGATTCTAATACTATTTGAAAAGAAGTTATCACTCATAGTCACAATGAGAGATGAATTTATTGGACGCGTAATCGCAGCAATACTTGTGTGCACTGAATATTCAAAAAACGAGTGAACAGAATAGAATAGATGTACACAAAAATCATATATTCCTCAAATTCTGGTTCTTATTCTCTTTGTGAATATGAATATCGCTTCTTATGAATTGCCGTCAATTTCATGCGCTCTTTAATCATAAGAATAATCGTTTTTAAGTGAAAATCAGAGCAAATGATAATAAGAAGAGACGAATAAGACGTGTATTAAAAGATCACTACTTTTACTGCAAAAGAGAGCAATGAATCGCTCAGAAGAATAAGAGACGAATTGAATAAAAAGTGCATCGCTTTGATTGTGTACTGAATGCCAGTCAGTGCTCTCTTTCAATAGGCTTGCCTTTTATTTTGCTCAGGAATTGATAGAAATGATTGCATTGAGCTCTCTCTCTCTCTCTCTCTCTCTCTCTCTCTCTCTCTCTCTCTCTCTCTCTCTCTCTCTCCTCTCGTTATATAATAGGAATTACGAAAATAAAAATGAGAGGAGAGAAGAGGTAATGGTGCGAATCGCACGGCCGGAGAAGAGACAGATACAGTGAAAGTTACTTTCGAAATGAGAGTCGTTTTTAAAGGCAAGTGTTGGATGTAATGTTGTGCTGATGCCGAGCGATGCCAACACCACTTTTCTCTCTATATATCTTATGGCCTACTCTTCAATCCCTCCACCAAAACGACGACAAAATATATTTTGAATGAATAGAAAACTCTGAAATTATTGCTATTATATATATACCATACGACACAGGGATGGAGACAGAGGCGGAAGACATGAAAACATTTAAATGGCTTTTTTGTCGCTTACAATAAAATTAATACACTTTTTATTCTTCCCTCAAAAGAGAAGCAGTTGTTATAATCAACACAACAAAAAAGCTAATAAATAAAAACACTATTAATCTTGAAATACAATTATCTATCTTTTGATACAAAATGGACACAAAAATATCCAAATCAAAGGAAATGCTGATAGACTTCCAACTAGTTTTCAAACCTGATTTGTGACAAAAATTTCAAACAAAATGTGTATTTCATTGAGAATAATATTTTTGGTCTGAATTCAAATCCAATCGAAATTTAGTATGAATTTTGGAAATATAAAGAAAAGAGAGCACAGAATAGGCACAGCCATTGAAAACCAGTGAAATTTGATGCTTGAAATATATATCTAAGGGCTTATGGTTTGACTGATAAGCATCAGAATAGAAGAGCATAAGAAATATTCAGTTTTTATATGAAATTCAAAAGGCATCACAACCTTCCAAATGCTTTGTATGTGAAAGAAGAGACTCCAAAGCAAAACCTCATTTTCAAAGAGAGGCCAACTCTATTAGAAATTTAGAGACAGAGATGGGGAACACCACACACAACACACATTTGAGTTTATCGAAGTAGCAGATTATAAGCCGGTATATTTGAAATTCATTGTACCGGCTATGCATCCGATCCGCACAGACACACAATATTAAAGAAACAGAATTACCAATACTAAGGGCATATACTCTCCAATTCTCGTATGAATTTCAACTAAACTATTGCAATGCATTTGAAGGATAAAAACAGAGAGAGGGAGAAGAAAGAAAGAAAGAAAGAAAGAAAGAGAGAGAGAGAGAGAGAGAGAGAGAGAGAGAGAGAGAGAGAGAGAGAGAGAGAGAGACCTAACTGGAAAAGAGAAGCGCAGCTGTCTTTCATGAGGTGGCGGACGAATCTTAATCTCATCCCCTGCAACACCATATGTGTGAATATCAAACTTCGATTGCAATCTCCAGCACAGAGATAGAGAGATGTTATCCCAACTATTGCTGGAATATTCTCACACAATGACTGACTGTCTTTTGAAACATATTTCGACACATTTTCAAAACAGAATAACAGAAATCATTTTAAATTAAATTTTTGCAAAACTCAAGAATGATATGAATTTCTATATAACGAAAGCAAATTTTTGCTATACTTTTAATTTGTTATGAATTTTAATAATTAAATATAATCTTTTGGAAAGAGTGGCACATAATATGATCCGTGCGTTCATTGGCCTCAAAGTCATGGTTTGAATCGGTTTTGAGAGAAATATAAAACTTAAATATAATAATCCGTCCGCTCTTTGCCTCATATAATGCAATGGATTTCTGTGTAGAGTTTACACAATCTCTTCCAACAATCTATGAGTTCTATCCGTACTATCAGTGCTTCGTCTGCATCTCAGTTGGTCTCCCCCGCAAAATGATGACTCTCCCCATCTTCTCATAGCACTGGTATTGAGTCATATTTATGTATGCAGTATATGTCGACTTGTATTTCGCACAATTAATATTGATCGCTAAAAATGATGCGGAAAGAGAGAGAGCACAGACACAGTCACAGCAATACTAAGGCACACATACCGTACCATAATATTATTATTTGAGACACTACTACGAACACTGCTAGAGATCTGAGCTTTTCATATATATTCCTAATATAATGCACTTTTCAACAGAAGAGTCAGAGAAAAGAGTAGTGAAGAAAATTTTCTCAATGATTATAATATGCAAAAAATATTTGATGAAAATTTCAAATACAAAAGAGAAATGAAAAGCACTGTTTGGCTGACGATAGAACTTATTTGCGCTCAGAATATGTGTGAGAAAGGGAATTATGAATTTATTATTAGCCTAACTGTGCGAATGTCTTATGCCTTAACTGTTAAGAATACAGATAGAGAGGAGGACGAGAGGAATGAGAATTAGACAAAAATATATTAAAATTAAAGTCGAGAGAGAGAGAGAGAGAGAGAGAGAGAGAGAGAGAGAGAGAGAGAGAGAGCTGAGAAAAAATTAAAGCGCTTATTGAATGGTTTAGAGAGTGGCTAAAAATATATGGAATTGTATGCAAATTATAGACCACAACAACGAACTAAGTGTAGACCCAATGATATATCATTAAGTGTTATATAGAGTTTTGGTCAGATAAACAGACAGTCAGAGTGAGAGACCCGACGCTTAAAGTAGTCGTGAATTCGTGCGTTTGCTTTCAGAATAATAATTATCAAAAACTTAAAGACAATACCAGTTATTAGAGAATCGCATTACAAATGCATCTGTGATTCACACAATACTTTTGGGCACAGAATGGGAATAATATTGGAGTTTACAATAGTCAGAGAGCGGCCTAACTATGAGATAAAGGAGAGAAAAGCATACATTCATTCATTTTATAAGTAATTCGTTTACTTTTCTAACATTTTAAGCCTTATATAATAGGGTTAGTGTTTGACTCTTTCTCTCGGCTCTGGTTCTCATTGCGTGCCATTCATTGGTTTTATTGTTCAATAGTGTTGTCACTTGTCTTATGTTAGTCTGTCATTAGTGAATGCAGTGCTGGCATACAGTTCTTCCGTTTTTGGGCGAATACTATACTAATAATAATAATGGTATCGCTTATGCAAGACTGAGCTCTGGTGACGAAAAGATAGCACAAGAATAGCATTTATGCGATGATAACATCTCTAATGTACTGATCGAAGACAAGTCCGCGCTTTTCATATCAATTATAACAAAGATATCATTCGAGAGAATTCACAAAACTATGGCTCAAACACATCGATAATAACAGAGCCATACATTAATATAATTCATATTAAAGTGCTCTACCATTGCATACCATACAAGACTGGTGCCACTCAACCGATCTGATGCTAACATCCGATAATTATCTATTGATATTCAGATCAAACAGACTTTGACTAAACTCTAAAGCAAACTATCGATTAAATCAAATAATTAAATAATAAAAATTGGTTTCAATTTTAAAACAATATTAATAAGTATTGAAAGCAAACATCAATTCAATAAAAAACAGACAAAACAATTTGCGATCAATAATTTTTGATTGAACTAAACAATCGTTTTCTGATCTTGCAATTGAAAAATAGGCCGATTTTGAGAGATGTTATTGAAATTGAATTTTATTGGAGTTGACGGATAACATAACGCATCGATTGATGGCTTACATACTGTTTCTGTTACACAATAATGAACTGCAAAACTAATATCAAAAGTTATAAACCATTATTACTATTAGTTTTCTAATACAGTTCACTCTCTTGTATGTCTATTGTGGGCTTTTATTCATATTCGCCTCAATTCCGGTATTACTTAATGCAATTCTGCAACAGTTTTAGGAATTGAATTATATTTTTGCTGACAGTTATTATCAGTAAATCTATTCTTGAAATTAATGAAATAATTGCAGCGAATCGACAATAATTTGATTGATTTTTCTCCCAAAACAATAACAAAAATCAGCATAAAATATGTTTTATTCTGTTTTAGCGCTACAATGGAAAGGTATTCCTGATTAGAATGGATTCCAGAATAGATTAGCTCTGATTGTATTTCCCAAATAGTTTGCATTGTCAACAAAAATACTAAATTTAATTAAATGTTGAATTCAAATGCATTTTTGATTTGCAAATAAATGCTAAATATTTTTAGAATAGTTTAAACGCCAATCGATTTGAAGCCAAAAGTCTTTTCAAACACTCATTAATTGATATGAAAGAGTAGTTTCGAGAATTGAGTTAAAGGAGAGTTTAGACACAAAAGAAGTGATATTTTTATGCAATAATGGGCTTAAATCAGACAAAACAATGAATGGTTTGCGAATAAAATCAATGAATGAATGGCTGGAAATCTGGGAATTTCATTAGCTTTGTGTGAGAGTCGGGAATGAGATTCAGGTAAAGATTAACTATTGATGACTGAATCCAAATAAAGCGTAAACGAAAAAGTTGTCGCTTAAAGGGATTCTAATCATTAAGAATTGAGAATTGGAATCTAGCAAAACAGAGCTCCACAATAGGCGGCTGTACTCTGAGGTATAGCTGCCTGTGCGACAAACACTGCTGCAGTGACTCTCGACTGCCCGAGTCTTTTGGTCATTAGTGAAAAGAAAATAATTAGCAACTGCTGCACAAGTATTGCTAGTGCTTGGCCAGCACTGTGCGGTAGTGGCAGTGCTCAGAGAAGTGTCATTAAGCTTTGCTCAGCTCAGCGACCAATGCTTGTCAGGCATTGGATTGCATCCCATTTCCACTACAATACTGTTGTGTTTTTGTTTCCTAACTTTTATAAGTGATTGGAATCTCTTTCTGTGTTTCAGTTAAAGTAAACTCTAAACTAAAGTAACTTTTGCTGAACTGAACTGCTATTAATGTTTCACAAACACAGCCCAAAATACACACTACCAGAGCCACTACCAGTGCTAATACCAGAGCCAGTTCTCTGTTGTGGAGAGAAAAACCAAACACAACAAACACATTGAAAATAAGACAATAAGAGTGAAGAGAAGAGAATATAAGAGTTGACAGAAAGTATGGTATAAGCGCTTAACAGTTGGAGACTCATCACAATCACAATCTATCGCACAATGGGTTAGAGCTATGGTTCAAAAATATTTTTAATGGCTTTTGAAAGCAACCAAAAAACAGTAGCGAACTGCACAGCACTGATATTTCTAACATAGTTTAAGACAGTTTGGCCACAGTTGGAGAGTAAGCCTTAATATTTTCATACATAAAGTTTATATGGAAAGCCTATCGGAAAGGCTTAACACTTGGAAAAATGGTGATGAGCATCATAGACTGGATGCTCTGCTGAGACAATACTGAGCGAATGGTTGTGCAAATGATACACTTTTTGATATGATATCTAACCAGAGAAAGCCTTTATTGCCATTACATCGATGGGGGGCTCCAGTTATGCAATCGTCGATCGGATAATAAAAGAGCGACAAAAGCCTCTGTATTATTGTCTTTAGTGTCTCTAAAACTATAGTTTTCTGTCTTATAATCTAATGATTGTATAGAAAGCCATCAGAAATCAATAAAACAGATAAATTAGAGGAACACCAAAGCGAAAGATAATGTATTAGAGAAATAATGGATTAATCAAATGATTGCACGACTCTGTGCTCACACACAACAAATCCTATCCATTGCTATCGAATTCCAATAATTATCTAACATTAAGAGTGAGGCCAAACAAAAATTATTTAATTAAAACTAAGAGAAAACAGAAACGAGTAAAATATTTTTCGCCCAAAAATTACTGGAATTTATCGTTAAGTTTGTGAATAAATGCAATCAAAAGAGTATATTATATCAGAAGAGAGCAAAGGCTTAGTTTCGATGAAAAAAGTTTACAAAAATCAATTAAAACACAAGTGGAGAGTAGGCTATGGCTCGCATACAGTATTATACCAAACTTATACCAGAGAGGGAGAGAGAGAGGGAGAGAGAGAGAGAGAGAGAGAGAGAGAGAGAGAGAGAGAGAGAGAGCACTGCACACGCTCTCCATTTGCGACACTCACTCTACTAATGCTTTACATTAAAAATTTTATGCATAATAATAATTATTGTTATTTTTTGGGCAAAAATTTCATTATTCCGATAACTAATCCATATTCAGTAAACTAACAAAACTATGTAATTAAGGCTCTATTCAGTTAAGTCTTTAGATTATAATAATCATGAGAGGAAGGCACAGGGAGGCCCAACACAATGCTGCACAGAATAGCTAAAACATAAACATGAAATGAGACGAAATGAGAGTTGAGATTAAAGGCATGCAATGGACGAGTATTGCATTGATGAAAGACACAGATATTATTGCCAGTCGTTCATAACCAGGAGATTATGTGAGAAAACCCTTTCCCTCATCTAATATAACCAGAGAGAGAGAGAGAGAGAGAGAGAGAGAGAGAGAGAGAGAGAGAGAGAGAGAGAGAGAGAGAGAGAGAGAGCATCCAAAACACAACTGTGCGCTGGAATTCAAGTCCATTGCAATTAAGAGAGGAATAGCAATACTATTAGTGCTGTTCAAGCAGAGAGTGAACAGTACTTTGCAATACTCTCTCTATGGCAACAGACAGACCCAGTTCTTAACGAATATTAGGAACTTATATATCTATCTGAGAGGGACTACATCTCACAACTAAATGCCTGTAAATTAGGTTTGCAATTCATGTTCACCATTGGCAGTGGCTCTCAATGTTATGCAATACTATTATATAAGTTGTTATCCATTATTACATTCTCGACATTCACCTTATATTCAGATAAATATTTTTGTGCATAACTTTTGTTCGCTTTATGTGTGTGTCGTCTGTGCTCTGGTCTGTGCTCTGCGAACAACAAAACTATTTCTGAACCAAAAATTTCTTTTTATTGTTATGTTATTATCGGAGAAGACGTCAGTTATTGGATTAGTTTTCGTCAAATATTTTTTCTTTTGTTTCGTTTGAATTTCGCTCAATTTTTTCAACATTTCTGAATCGCGTGATTAGACTTCTATTAAATATTTAGCTTTTTCTTCATTTTACCCAAAACTTTAATCAAGTCCTTGAAAAAGTCAATTTCAACGATATTTGTATAAATTTTGTCGGTTAATAGGATCCGCCACTGAGACAGATATTTTTCATACCATTAATATAATTATTTATTGGGTTTCAGTTCAATAACAGGACATAAATAAATGAATCCTTTTGAAGGGAAAGGGACTCACTCTTTGACAAACCCATACGTCTTCCATTATATTGAAAGTCAACTCAAAAATATCAGTAATCGGGATATTTTCTTACCTAAAAAGACAAACAGAAAAATTAAATTATTATTTGTTTGAATGATTAAAATCTTAAGACATTTTAATTATGAATTATGACAACAATTATCAATTTCAACAGTGGGTGGAGTAGTGGTGACTGAAATGAATGAAAATGTCATATTTGAGAGCATAAACTCAAAAGGGTAGACTTTATTACAAAAGTAAACTCAACCATAAGGACAGCCATTTCCGTACCACAAATAAGCAAATACAACCAATTTTAGTACATCCTCTTCGGGGCCCAAATGGTCTAATCTTAAGCACCGGGATATGACTGAGTAATTCTGAACCGAATGCAAAAATAGATTAACGAACAGAGAAAACAGAAAAAATAGCTGAAAGACAACTGTATTGACGACAGAAGTCTCAAAATAGTCTAAAATGACGTTTATATTCAGCAAACCAAAAATATTGTAATTGTGGAGAATTTATGGAAATTATTTGCCACACAATGAATAGAAAGTATAGAAATAGATATCGAAGCCAAACAAAAAGCAACTCAACTCTAAACCTCATAACTGTAAGCAATGAAACGACAGTTATATTTAGTGTATATATATCTGTAATTTATATATATTTATGTATTGAATGTGCATTTTATTCAACATTTATATACGAATAACACATAGAAGTTGGAGAACAGAATTATATGGAATATACGCCTGAATTACATTAGTGTAAAGAGTGGAGAGAGAGAGAGAGAGAGAGAGAGAGAGAGAGAGAGAGAGAGAGAGAGAGCTGGGAGAGAATGGAAAATTGTTAGCTCTATTATATCAGAGCCCTTAGTAGTGAAAGTATCGGTGCTGTAGTCGTATGCAAATATGTTAATGTAAATACAACAACAAAAGCAGAGAAAGGCTTTTAGTTTAACGTTTGGTTGAACAGTACAGTCAGACATATCAGACCCGAAACACAACAGAGTAGTAGAGATGCCATGTCTTTGAATGTCTTTCTGTGGCCGTGTCTGCAATCATTTGCTTCAAATATACTCAAAGCCTTTGGTTTTTGGGCTCTTTTTATGCGTCTATTATTCAACACAAATATAATACAATTTTATTTACTTTGAATCCGAACCGAGAAAATGGTTAATCAAATGCTGACTCTGAAGATGTGCTCAAAGAATATGAATTAGACAATCAAACGTCAAATCAACATCAATTACATTGATGACCAAGGCAATCCACACAATTAAATCCTCAATTCATGATTAATTTTGGGATAAAGGAAAAATTGCATTGTTTAGAATAATTACAAATGAGAGGAGAATAAGAATGCAATGACTCTCTAATTCAAAGATTAAATATATTAAAAATCGATTCGTCAAACATTAATTCTGCTTCAATGAGAAAGCAACAAAACAAAAATAACTGCATTTTTCAACTATCAAATTATTTTGTTTTGTTTTTCATCAGTTTTTAGAGTATTATCTAATTGTCGTCTAATTAGCAGAAAAAATACATTTTTTTGTTTGGCGTAGAGATTAGAATCAACTTTAAGCCAATATTTGTTAACTTGAATTCAAAGTCAATTAAATTCATTAATTTGTTGAAAGTGTTGTTGAGTTCTGAGACAAACCATAATTTATAATTCGTTTCAATTCATCTTTTCTTCATTTTTTATACACATAAAAGAGAAAAAAGGATTTGATTTCAGTTTATTATTTGTTATATTAACACCTCTTCTATCAAAACAGAGCTCAAAGGAGAAGAGATTTGAAAAATAGTTGAAATGATAGATAAATATTTATAACATTCAAGAGTTGTAAGTATTTTAGAATAATATGAATGAAGTTATTTCGTTATCTTTTCAGATATTATCAATGACTGACTCTTTCTTTTTTCTTCGTCTCATTTATAGACCACTTTTTAAAACAGGAATTCATATGTTTGTCAAACAGCTCTCATATCACACCTAAAATGAAGGAACAGCTGCTGATCGGTATTAAAAGAGCCATCAGAGCTCAGAATAAGTGATCAAAAAACTAGAGAAATCAGAGAAATCACTGACAGTCAGTGTCAATGAAATGTCAGTCAAAGAATCGGTTGGACGACAGGACACACCTCTGGTACTTTAAGTGCATATATCAACTGGTAATTAATCAATGAAATGATACAATTATAGCCATCGATGAAATTGGCTTCAATTTTGTCACTGACTGACAGCAACTAAATGTTAGACAATGAGGGCAGACATTGAGGGCCGACACACTATTTGTCACTTTGAGAGGACTGTCTTTAATGCAAAAGTTGTAATAAAACAATTACAATAAAACGTAAAAACCGTTTGCTGTTATGGTATTATACGAGAATAGGTCTGCCTATCAACTAATGTATTGGCACTTAACTGAAACACTGTTTTTATTACTCTATTTATAGAGCAGTTATTTTTTGTTCTCTTCTTTAGATGAAGTGCTAATACTTATGACGAAAGAATAGCTGAAGAAATACTTGTGATTACTATTGTCTATAATTAGCCGATAAAATGATTGTCTCAGATTTGTTCAGTACATCAAACAAAACCTAATCATTAGGACTTGTGTTGTCTTATTGTCAACCATACACTGCTTATACTTTAAGAGCACAGAATAGAGAACCAAGAATAATTCAGAGAAAAGTTTAAAAAAGAAGAATATTATTATAAAAACTAATTTAAATGGAGTTTTAACGACTCTATGGATTTTGAATGACATGAAAAAATTTTATTCATAACTCGTAGAAATTGCACACATAATGACATATTACATATTTTTGTGTCGCACAGCACAAGAAAAGGGCTGATAATATGTGCTCTCATGCATAAGAGATCAGAACAGAGCTCTGGTATGTATATATATATATATAGAACTTATAGTAATTTAGAAGTATTTGTTACCGAAAACTAGAGAATGAGTTAAGAAAAAAATAATTCAAATATTCACACATTTTATGCATTAATTCTTTTTTCACACAAAAAATGCAATTTCTATGGTTTTGCTCACAATTTTCGTATTCATAATTCAAAGTGAATTCAGTACTAATATTAAGTCTCACTTTCTTTTCTCAATGTTTTTCATTTGAGACAACAATCGAAAAGCATTTTATTCTTTCTCTTCACTAATGGCTTATTGATCACAACGTATGGCATAAACCCAGTGTTAGACTCAATGCAAAACACTCTTCACATTAGAATAGAGGCGAATGAATGGCAAAAAATTGGACAAAACATCCATAAAGTGCTATAAAAATAATGTGTTGATTAAATTTTTATAACCGATTATAAGAGTGAAGAAAAAACTCTATTAACGCAACATATTTATGAGTAGGAGAGGAGAGGGGAGACTGAAAAAAGGCTTTTAATGCAAATGAGTTTCATTTCTTTCACATGCATTCGAAGTTTGAAAAATTTCTTTTTAATATAATTTTCTTTCATTTTGATAGACTCGCGACTCATGTATTTTTAATATGAAAATAATTGTATCACAAATATCCCTCTCCTTAACGAGTCGTTTGAATTTTATCGTTCAATACATACTTAAAACTCAATGAATGGTTAATAAGAAAATGTTTAGAAAAATGGCGGAAATCAAGGATTTGATTATAAATAAGACATTTAAAGAGAAGTTCGCTGAATATGTGAAAGAAATTTATATTTTCAATAATAAGGTGTTGAAATAAATCAGGAAAAGTGTCAAAAATATGGAAACTCTGACCAAATGTCTGCAGAATTTCATTTCAACACTTTTTTAGAAAAGTTTTTGGGGAATAGGAAATACCAGGAAAAGAGAAATTCATAAATCAATCAATCAGTGCATAAGAGATGAACGGAGGACTCAGTAATAAATAAATGAACCACAAAAGTGAGCGAAGGAGAGGGCTATGATAGACAGGAGTAAGGCGTCTGATAACAAGCCATACATTCCTCCCGCACTCTTTGGCAGACACGAGAAATGAAGTGCACAAGACTAAGAAAAACAAGACACCAATAGAATGGACTATTCTGGCCGTTAGTCTGCCATCTAATACACGAGCTCTTGGATTGCGTTTTTGGCCATTAATCAAATGAGAAACAGACAGTGAGACAGATCTGCACAGATAGAGAAGGAGATGGCATGCGATCACTGGTTAGGTTCAACTTCAACATTGCGATCGCTACCAGATATTGGATGCAAAGACATTAGAGATTAGATGAACAATAAGAAGAAGAAGAAGAAGAAGAAGCGGTCGATTGAGGAAAAACTTTTCTCATTTATTGCATAAAAGACAATGTTTTTGCAAATCATACAAAAAATCATTGAAAGCAAAGAAGACTTTTAATAAATGATATGAAAATACAAATGCTATGAATCTTATATACTCTTAGAAAAAATGATTAATTACTCGATTGTCTCTCAACAGAACATAAATTAAACATTTATTTTGCTTTTTATATAATTTCAAAAACAATGACCAATAGATTCATAAATGGTTTTCAATAAGTCGTTAGCGGAAAACGGATTGCTATCCGAGAGACACATCTGGAAGGCTCTGGAAGGCATAGCTCGGGAGTAAAACTATTATACACTTTGTGAAACATTAACCTAAAACCTCACATATCCCTGACATCAACTCCAAAGATGGACGAGTATTGTGTCAATGGCTGACAGGACTATCTTCTCAAGAGGTTTGCTTTTGATAAATTGTATAACACTATTGATATAGTAATGCGCTATCATTTCATGTGTGAGCATAACATATACATAACACCAACAAAAAAAAAGTAGAATATTTTGCGCCTAAAACTGTCAAAAACTGAATTAACTTAATATAAATACCGAACCGTTTAAGCGTTTTATATATCGTAGCGAAAGAGACAGACATAGAGAGGAGGGAAACAAAAATTTAATCTTCAATATAACTGATAACATCTGTATTATCAATCATTTTTCGTTTCGTATATCTAATTGTTTTTTGATTATTTTATTCACTCAAAAGTTAAGTTTTCATATTTTTAAGTGTTTTGTCAAAACATAGAGCATAACAGAAGGAGGAGTGAATTGAAAGAGCAATGGTCTATCCAAAAGAGGTCGCTCCAAATGGAGGAAAAACTCAATGGAGAGATTTGATAAGAGAGGCCTAAACATAGCCAACATATACACAGAATATTTATCTCGCAATGAGTTTATTCTTGCGATCATTTAAGTTATTATCCGAAAAGCTATAAAATAGAGTCAGTGCACAAAAACAGCGCAAATATAGCACAGGCAGGGCTGCTGTACCTCATCGGCAAACGAATGGCAAACTACCAAATCTTGACTTCTGGCTCATTAAACCCTTCATCACCAGAGACTGGAAACAAGAAGAAAAGGGACTGAATTTCGCACAAGAAAGAACAGTGCAATGCCAGCCCTGCCAACACCATCACATGCAGACAATTCCATCCATCTCTTACGACTCCCTGTGCTCTGAGAATGAATAAGTGGCCAAAAATCTGAGACAAAAATTAAACGGATCGAAGAAAAAGGATTTTGCGATCGAATTCTTGGCAACAAATATATGAAAATGACGTAAAATTGTGATAAACAGCACAACACATGACATCCATTCATCAAAAATAATTATGGGAATACCTGTTGTCCCGTCAGTCACTCCATGTCAACGATATCACAACTTTTAGGCAATTTATAACTAAAAACTAATTAATCAATAATATGACTGAAAATAATCCCAAAAATGAATCCATGAATATATCCCTAAAATAATTTGATTTTATTTGAAGAGTGAAAATAGAATTCAAAGACGAGAATACTCTGGGCTAACACAGAATAAATACAAGCCTGAGAGAACAGACTCATTGCAATTACAATTTGAAAGCAATTCTTAAGAGTGGAGTAAAAGGTATAAAGCATTGTGTCGTCTAATGGATAAGGACTTCACATATAATAGTAATATAAGAGTTGAGATGACTTGAGGCCAAACACGTCTCAATCTCGTTGCACACAACAAATCCTTCTTACGATTGAGAAGTGACTTCATTTCAAAGTCTAACTCAAACACTGATCAAAGTCTATGCCAATAGAGATAACTGGAAGTGCTATTCGTTTGATAAATAAGTAACTTTTAAAATGAGTAAAAAAATCTTTTGAGAATTTGGTTATTGAGTAAAACTCAATGGATTTTTGAGGAAAGAGAGAACTGTTAGTCAATCCAAGAGATAGGAATATATTTGTAGATTGAAAGTCAGTGCAAAGAAGAAAAAGTAATTTAAGTAAGAGTTGGCGAAAAATTGTGTTAAAGTTAGTAAAATTGGACGTTCAGTCTTGTCGTCGAAGGCATACTCTGATTGAGTGCAGTCCTCAACAATTCATTTGTATTTTCAGATCAATTGATTTTCAGTGAAGAGTAGACTAAATGACAGTCAGATGTTTGAATCGAAAGCCAATATTCAAGATATAGATATCGATTACAGCGAAGAGAAAACGCTTTCTTTTATTCATAGATCGCTTCCAATAGAGAAATGTGGAAACGAATTGCGACAACATTTCCCTAAAGGACGGAATGGACAGCCAGTGACGACCAAAACAACAAAACTCAAAGTCGAAAAATCTCTTCAAAAACAATTGAAATAAAAGAATTGAAAAATAGGAGGCTTTCCTATGGCTTTCATATGAGTGGCCAAAAGAGTGAGACAACAGACGAAAAGAGGCATTAAATTAAATAAAACTGTTTTGAAATTTGGAGAAAACTTTTTTTTGTTTCTTCGGAGCATTTCGTTTCAATCAATTTATTTTAAACAAAATTAAAGTGAGAGAAGAGAGAAAAGAGAGATCAGAGAGTTTAGCAGCAAATTTGATTGAAAGTCATGTACTGCCACTAATGTTGTATTGCATAAACATAGGCTGTGCTCTCATGTGATATTGATTTGGAGAGTTTCAGGCAAAGCCTTTAGTTTTCCAGCGATGCCTCTAATTGTATGCAAAAGTTTTTGAAACTCCGTTTTACTGATATATAAAATATCAGAAACTAAACACAAAAGTCTTGCCATTGTTTCCACATTTTTCGGATATTTTCAATGCATTAATTGTTAACTCTTTTCAAAGCACAGGCAAAATGGGTGACCGAAAAACTTTTCCCAACATTAAGGAATGAATACATTGATGTTGGAGTCCAACAAGAGATCGATATTGAATTAATCCAAGAGTTTACTCAACTTTTTCATACATTCTATTAACTGAAAAGTAATCTGAAATTAACACAAAAAGAGACAAAACATTAAGGAATGACTGATAATGAAAATGAAAAAATTCATTTCATTATTTTTTCCTATCATTGTTTCGCTAAAAACCTTATCTTTTGCTATGATATGGGAGAGGGAGGGGAGGAGAGAGAGAGAGAGAGAGAGAGAGAGAGAGAGAGAGAGAGAGAGAGAGAGAGAGAGAGAGAAAATGTTAAGCGAAGAACAAAAGTATTTAACGAATGGAGGAATATATGAAAAAATGTGTGTTTAAGAAGAGATGCAAAACTATTTCATGAATTTTAGGAGATTAGAGAAGACATACTCTTACAGACTATTAATGACAATAACGTATAGCTATGTGTAAAACCATCGAAAGTCTATTGTATTGAATGGATGTTAACTTCAACTGTGGTAACGAAAAAGCAATTTTTTCATCTGACTTAATGTCCAACTCGCGTGTCAGCTCAGAATAGAATATAAATATAAAAACTAGTTATTGGTGGGCGTCTATACCTTGTTTGATCTCAAATACATAGGCCTGGTGTGAGAGCGCATAGGTATTAATATATGCAATCATTATTATACAAATATATAACTTATGCCATTCAAGTTCACACTTCAAACAATAATTTCGGGTCTCTATCTGTGCTCAACCAAAAAGACCTTTTTTTTAAAGCACAGTGTCATTAGGGGCTAAAAGCGTTTTTTTATACCCAGGGACACCACATCCAAGGGATGCCGTACCAAATGAAAGGCTTCAATAAACTTAACAGCAAATCATTAAAACGATATAATAAATAAAAAATACTTTTAGAGACATAATAGAGAAGAATATTAAAACTTATATATCGTTATGTATCGGCACATAAGTATCACATCATTATATGCCAGTCCTCCCCCTTATAATGTTTGCAGTCAGGTGTGTCATTGGCACGTACAGCACACCACCATTTAATAACACATCCATATGTACTCATACCTGCAATAATATGTACTTTTTTCCTCTACTCCTCTCACTTACAGTTCGTTCTCATAATGTTTTTTAGATATAATAATAGAGAATATAATACAATAGTATTTGTTGTGAACTTAATTTATTACAATACAGGTTAACACAAAACTTATGCCAAAACTATTATAAATAAATGTTTTTTATTTATTACTGTTATTATTGGTTTAAGAATCGTCTGCAAGATATCATTGAAAATGATGTTTGAATTTTAATTTGAATTCTTGTTTTATTTCTCTAATAAATAATATATAAATATGTGATTATTTATCGCCAAAACATCTCATTCTTTACAAAACAAACTTTTGTTTCCTTAGATTTCTTTTCAAATGTTAGTTGAATTGGAAATCGAAATAAAATTTATTGCAAGTTTAGGTCCAGTCTTATAAATAATGGAAACAAATAGGAAGAGAATTAAATTTTTTAAATCAAATCTAGAGATAAGGCCAACACATAAATGTCACGTTCTTTGAGAAAACGAATGGCTGTGCGATTGTATGAGAATTTAAAAGGCTATCATTTGATGAGTATTTCATGCATACGGAGAGAGCAATAGAAATGGACAACAGTTTCAAAGTCTCACGAATTTGTATCACAACAAACACCAGAGGAATGCAAGGAATAGATATAAGTAGAGGAAAGATAGTCGACAGATAAATCACTAACGAGTGAGAGGACAGTCGGATGCAGAGAAACACTAAAAAAGGAGGCTAAGAATGACTGAGCTGTTTGGACAGTGACAAAGAGACGATCAGTTTTTGAACAGCACAGGGAGGCATAAATTGTGTGACTATTGAAGAACTAAGAAAAGAATAGGGAAATACTGTTCGCAAAAATTGTTAAAATAAATTCAGTGATAAATTTTGAGAGAAAACTCTTATAACTTATAAAATGCTATGAATATTGAATACAATAGACATTTGAGCTAATATTCAAGAGAATAGAGGCAGAGCTGAGAGGCCGGAGCTGACACATAATAGAGAGCTTTAAAAAATTTCAAAACTGACTCAATGATAACGAGATCACTTCCTACCACTCCAGAGAAGGGCTCACTTCTGAAATAACGACAACTAATGAGTTTATAGTCAGCTTTGCCTCAATTTTTTCAATTCAAAACATTTTTACACTCATTGAGTCGAATTGCAAATGAATGCAATGAATGTTGTGATCAAAAACAAAGACTTGATATGTGGTCCAAATTTGCAAATTTGAAAAATTCCCTCAAAAACCATATCTTAGTATTTGTGTAGATTAGAAGCCATAGAGAGTGTTATGCAATGAATTGCTTATCTGCTATTCATTGCAATTCAAGACAACACATCTCCCATTTGAACGCTGCCATCACTGCAGGCCAGCACTGGTAGAGAGCGAGCGAGAGAGACAGCACAGCCCTGAATACTAACTAATAGGGCGAACCCTATTCTTCTAATTTTGATTCACATCAAATTCATTCGACATTAAAAACAGTATCGTATATATGACTCTCAATATATGGGCTATAAATGTATGTATATATTAAAAGATTTTTAATATAACAGTGCATTTGCTGTACCGACAAACGCACCCAAAAAATCACTACTTTCGGCATTACATGCATAAGAAAAGGTGCATCACTTGAACAGATGAGAGCACAGGAATAGTCACTCAAATCAACTCATGAAATATCAGCATTAGTTTAATGTGAAAACACATAATACTATCGCAACTCATTTGCGAACAATTCAGTGCCCAAACCATTCGACGCCCAAAAAACCAAAGAATAAATATATATTTTTCACCACTTTTCTGATGAAAATTCTATTCAATTTTGTTGCTCGACATCAACACCGAGCGAATGAAATCAACGCTAAAATCAAATTCATATTTATTTGTGAAATTAATTTCAGTGAAGAAAAGAAAAAGAATTTAATTTTTTTTAGAGAAATTAAATTTCAACGAAAAAAAGTAATTTTCAAATAAGTAATTGAATAAAAAGATTAAAATAACGAAATAAAACTGAAATTTTCTCCATTGGCTCAGAAGGCAGACAATCCTTGAAATCAAATGAATTTGAAAATTTAATTTTCAATTATAATTCATGAATTGAAATGAAACTCAAATGGAATTCACTGTGAATTGAAAAAAGCAAGTCTTGAATTGAAATGAATTTTATTAATGCAAATAATTTGTTAGATCTATGAATGAGATATACGAATGACGGCTTCAAAAACACTGGGAGAGAGGAAAACCATGAAAGCGATACAGAAATACTGTTTCCACCAAAAAGTCATAATTATTTAATGAATTTTATTAAATATAATAACACGTCGTTTGCGAACTTTTTTTTTGACTTTTAATTAGAAAAACGGCAGATCTGGTGAAAAGCCTGTGCCTTGACTTCAGTACAAAACTGGAAAAATACATAACATTTAATATCGAAACAGTCGGTGATCTAACACATAGAGTACAGATGCCATCATTACATATCATATTATTATAAGAGAGAGAGAGAGAGAGAGACTCAGAGCACAGCACATATACACACAAATATATAAAACGTAGAAATAAAGAAGAAAAATATAATAGCAAAGGAACAGCAGATGTTAGTGCCGTTCGCATGTTGTCGGATGACATATCATCAAAATGGCAAAACACAACCAGTTCTTCCAAAATCATATTCCAAACATTCTGTACAGCACTGGAGGAGAGCCGTATCATATAATATTAGAAACATATCCCAAGTGTAGACCAGTTCTCTATTCTCGACCCGAGGTATCGAATAATATACTGAATGTAAGCATATATTGAAAAATATTAGTGAATCCAGAGTTTAATAACAAAATTTTGTGGCATCAGATCAGAGCGCGTTTCGGGCGCGCCGTCATATTTAATGAATTTTTCACATCTCTCTCTCTCTCTCTCTCTCTCTCTCTCTCTCTCTCTCTCTCTCTCTCTCTCTCTCTCTCTCTCTCTCGCGACTGGAGAACAGAATATTCTACACATTGTCTAATGTTTGGCATTACATTCCTATCAAACACTGGCTGTCAAAGAGAGATACATATAATAAACAGACAATGATATCAGTCCTGAATGCAAGGCCTATGAGATAGCACTGTATGCAAAACAGTTGATCGAAAAGAGGCTTATATTAGATTCATATTATTAGTTGACATCATTTAATTGAATTGAAGGCACAGTTGACTCTAGACTTTGATAATAACACAAACTTTCGATAAATAATAATAGTTTTTTCCCAATTCTAAGAATTTTTCATTCGATGGGGGCTCATATGGGAGGGAAGTCGTTGCCTCCATCACCAGATGACTGACCCCTACTGAGTACGACTGGCACAAGCATTGCATGGCGAGTGTGACTTACATAACGCAAACCCTAATGCATATAACAAAAGCCACAATAAAATTAGAGACAAAGAGAGAGAAAGTTTTTTTGGTTCGCTTTGAGTGTAATCGCAACTAAAATCTCTTATCAATGGTCTGACTCTCAGTGTGTGAGTGAAGTATTAAATTACAAACAAACGGAAAATTTATGAAAAATAAAATCATAGCTAAAAAATATATATATATATATTTGGTAAGAATAATGGGTCGCACAGTGAGAGGAGTCAGACGACATAAAGCAACAGTCAGTCAATCACTATTGGAGTGACTCTTTCTCTTCACTCATTTTCCACCAAATTTTTCATTCCATTTCTCACTGATTATCGCATTATATGAGTCGCGACTTAGAAAACAGAGTAGACTTTAAAAAGCATTTTGTCGGCAATTTAAACGAAAAATAGAAATAACTGTAAGAGTGATTCGCACCCACCCCTGAAATTTAAACTTTAAACTCCTTAAACAATATACACTTTGAAATTTTATATATTTGATTGAAGACTATTATAGCGGTGAACCGAACGAATCATACGAATGGCTCGACTCAAAAATCAAAGCCATAGTAACAAAAAAATTAGGAGTCAGAGAGAAATCCTTATAACACAGTTATGGGCCAACACTTACTTAACACAGCAATGGATATAAAAAGTCATATCTGTGTGCATTCGCTCCCCATTTCATTGGCACAAATCTTATCGAGCGGTCATTTTCACTGAAAAAACGAATGAAATTCACTGCAAATTCATTGGAGCAGAAAATGTTATTTTCTCTGTCTATCTGTGACTCTGACTCTGACTCTCTCTCTCGCTCTCTCTCTCTCTCTCTCTCTCTCTCTCTCTCTCTCTCTCTCTCTCCGAGCTTTGGTCGTGAAATCTATGTTCTCATTACTCTCAATCAGAGCACAGGCAAAATGGTGTGCTCTTCTGATCCAATCTTTTGGATGGTCTCACACTTGTGTAGTCTGTTGTGTAATATAACACATAAAACGGCAAAAATAAAGAGCAGTGAAAGAAGTATCTTATATAACGAGTCGTCATTTCGTCATTTTTTGTCAGATATCGAGCGTACGATAAATACTATAATAATTTTTTTAATACTTATTGGTTGAGACACTCATAGAGAGAGTGGACGCACACAACATAACGATTGCAATTATCCGCAAAGAGAGAAAAGATCAGTAAAAAAAGTGGCACTAAAATTACTAACAATATCTAAGCGCTAAAGACACACAAAGAGAGCACAGAACAGAAAATTATTAGAAGAGCTCTTCTTATGGCCATATATATGACATTTAATACACGATGTGATAGTATAGTCGCCTCTCTTGAGGCAACTTTTTTTCCTCTGTTTGGGTCCAAAACTAACAAAAAAATCATTATAAGTGTAAAGCGATAGTCAATGCAATGGCCATAGAAATGCATAACCAGAGCACTGGTCGTATGCGAAATGCATTTTCCATTCACTCTGTTTGGATTTTGAACTCAACAGAAAATGGTTGTGCCTTTTTGACAGATGGCTTTCTCAGGGGGACAATAAAAATACTAAAGTGTTATATAAGAGATAAGATGAAAGTCTATGCATTTTATATGTCGGGCCTCTCGACTACTGATAGGACCCACTCCTTTATGCCAGTAGTTTGTCGCCCAAATATGGGTTTATGCGAAGTGGGCTCTGGTATTGTTGTTGAGTCTAATAAAAATTATACTCATATTGTGCTCGACTCGACTCTAATAATAAAAATTTGATTTGATTTAACGACACAATGAATTTAACAAATACATGGCAGTGAATGAGAGGACAGTTATCCTCAACACTAAAGAGTCTTTGACTTCAAATTTTTGAAGAAATGATAAATATTTCAATTAAACAAAAATAAAAAACCAATAATAATGTTATTTGAGTTGAAAGTCAACTGACGTTTACAATGGTTTCAAATGGTTTCAAATGAGTTATTTGAATGGATATTAAAATAAATTATAATTTTTAGTCAAACGTTGAAATACATAAATAATAATATAATTGATTACTTGAAAAACACTTTATAAGAATTATATTGTTTCTGATCGCTATATATTTGTATATACAGTTACATCGTTTGTTGCATGAGCACAGCAGAGAGAGGCATCGGTACACAGACCAATGCCATGGTATGAGATCACATAAATAGGGACCACCAGTAATGGATCATAAATCTAAATCAAAATCCATTGCACTGTAGTTGTTATGAGAGAAAGAGTTTTGTGTTCAGAGCCTATCAGTACTAAAACTTCGGGATATTTCTGCTCCAAAACGAATCAAAGAAAGTAAAGCCAATAAAAGAGCGAAAAAATCTCCTCAGAGTTGCTAAGAGTTGGGAAGACATAAAAAGAGTTAAAGATATTTAGAGCCCTGAGAATTGCCAGCGAAGAGAATGTGCGCTCAGATTATGTTTATATGACTTTAGGTATTTTGAATAACATTTTCAATGATCGCTGCAATCATTTCCACCAATAAATGCTATATAAAAACGACTTTTTTGCCTTTCCTTTCAAATAAAGCTTAGAACTAATAAACTTAAAGCAATTATTCTAACCTTTAATTGTTATTATTTTTAATTTAAAGAACATATAAAAAGAAAGTCTATTTGACTGGCATTTGGCCAAAGAGGAGAGAAATGCTATTTTCTAAGACAGGGTTCAAAAATTCAAAAATAAACCAAAATTTTATTTATTTTTTGTTCGCAGTGTTTGTATAAATGGTGCAATTCTTAAGATGGGAGAGGGAGGGAAGGGGAGAGAGTGAGAGAGAGAGACTTGTGAGGAAGTGAGTGAACTTATAAATTACATTAACAACTCATTTAATTAAGTTATCATTTAATAGTTTAGGAAAATGTTATGCTTTAGTTGTGTCTCCACTATTAAAATGTAATAATTTGCTCGAATTTAATATGAAATTGATTTATGACTTTCGAAAATTTTAATTATTCTTCTGATAAGAGAATCAAACGAACCAACGATTAAAAGAGAGGAACAGAAGTGGAAGAGAGCTATGAATGAGTGAAAAAATTATTACTCGACAACAGTTTTCCTGAAAGAAAAACATTATTAATATGTAATAAAAACTATTATTCATATAAAAAAGTATTGAACACAAATTTATACAAAACCGAGGGCTTAGCACAGAATGAAAAAGCTATTTATAATAACCCGACAAAAACCCATTCGCACAGAAAATCAATGAAACGCCTAATTTGGAGAAAAAATTGTGTTTCGCACAGAGAAGTGGTCGGAATGGGAATAGATTTTCAAAATTCAAATCGAAAAGAAATCTACTTTCAAATGGAAATAAAAGATGTGAAGGGAAGCCGAAAAGGCATGAAATCCCTATTTGTTATGCGAATATATGTAAAAAAAAATTTCTTATAGAATCAACAAAAATAATGTATAAATCAGAGATGAAAAGACATCGAGGAATAAGAGCTGAAGATGTGTCTCAACAGCAAAGAAGACTTGATTTAGAGTCGACTGCAAAGCAAATTCACTTTACATCACAAATACGATGAGAATCTGTGACACAAAAGTGTTGGCCTTTTCTGCACAGCATTCGAGAGAATCAAATGTATGAATATATGCATAAAATTTATATAAAACTTATATTAAGTTTTTTAGTGTTGTTTTTCTGCATTCTTACGTTTCTGAGTAAATGTTAAGTAAGAGTAAAGTATTCTGTAATAGAATTTATGCGAAAATTTTCTCTTCAATCGTTTTCTGGCTCTGAAAACATTCGTCACTTTATTGGCTCAGGAGTTGAGTGCCAGTCGACTAAAGTAAGAGTAGATTTACTTTTAGGCATACATTTTGCAAATTAGCTGAAAAATTGTCTGAAAATATATATTTCATGTGAAAAGTGGATGAAATCTGAATGAATGAGGAGAACAAGAATAGGACAACAATTCACAAATGAAAAGCAAGAGATAGACAATTGTGTTCACAAGTACTCCATATTATACTAAAACTAATCCATACAATAAACGAATTTTTTGCTTATATAAGTAATGGCAGTGCACTCAAAATTCAATCAGCAAAGTAAGTAATGTCGAGTGAGGCACATACACAGCATAGGCGCTGGTTTACAGCACATACTGGAGTAGAAGACGAGCGAAAATTTGGAGCAAAAATAGTAGCGATCGCTGTATTAAATTGTATGAAAGCAAAAGTGCTGTTAAGTAATGCAGCAATTTTTGAAATTGTAATATAAAATGAATCGCTTGTGAGTGCAAAAGAAGGCAAACGCCAATTGCATTATTAGTGTTGAGTTTTTTGTGCCTGTGCTGCCTGTGCACACTACTACTTTGCTATGCATTCAATTTAATGCATTAACATATTAAAAAGGCTCAACTCTTGCACAGCACAACAACACAGCACACATTGTATGCAACACAAGAAAACAATTTTGGCACAAATGTTAGGCAAGAAAATAAGGTTTGGATGGTTTGGAGAAAAACGCGACACAAAGAGAGAGTAAACTTTGTTTTGTTATTAACTCAACTAATAATCAAATTTTCTCAAAAGAAAACCTCTTTTTCCAAACGAATTACAAACAAAGACTATTGTCTCTGGAAATTGTGCTCAAAGAACGTGTGCTGTTCTGTGCTGTGCTCTCAAAGCATTTGATATTCTCTGTGGACATATTTTAAGGAAATTAATTAATAAACGGAAATACTTTGCAATAAAATATAAAAATTTGATGAGAAAAACAAAATGTCTTTCATTTATGACAAACAAATGCAAAGAAACAATAAAAAACACAAATTCTTTGCGAATATAATACTACTGTTTGTTATGTATATAAATGTGTTGTAAATCATTTGGCAGTCAGTGAGAGAATCAAATGCTATTTACGGCGCACACCATAATAATGATTGAAATGATGAGAACGAGAAGTGAATGAGTGAGTGATACCACTGGAGAGAGAATGAGAGAGAAAGAGAGTGCAAAACACCAGCCATTCAAGAGATGGTCATAAAGTTAAGGCAATGCCAGACAACAAAATGAGAGCAAAAATTAAGTGAAATCAGAGCTCAATGTATACATTGCTCGTCATTTTATATTCTCATAAAAATCATTTTATGGATCAGTTCTGGCATTCATTGACCAAAACCACCACTAAAATATGAGTGAACAAGACATGAGACCAGTGTCTGAGCACAGGTCCAAGCATTCAGTGTTATCGCCAGTAATAACACACGAATTCTTTCATCAAAAAAGGAAATAAAAATCTATTATCAAAAACATAACACAAAACGACGATTGAAGTCAAAAATTTTGTATTTTTCTCACATTTCGCCAATAAATGGTTCGCAACAAAAGTCATATCAAAATTGGAAAATAATAAATAGAAATATAAAAACTTATATCAAAGAAATAAAATTATATTCATTTACGAGAATTATATGGTCGGCCAATAAAACGATTGCACAGCTCTTTAAAAAGTAATAATATTTATAGTCATAAAAGAATCTCAAAAATAGTATAAATAACTTATATCTGAGAAAAAAAAGTTGAAAGTCTTTTTGCCTTAATTTTGAGTTTTGGTTCATTTAATTATTGAAAACCTTTTGGTTGTGCAGAACGTGAACTGTCAGCTAAATAGGAATGACTTTAATCATCGGATTACGTGTGCTCTTATACTTTGCACAACTGACTTATCAGACATTTCAGTCCCTCTTATAGTGAGCTCCAGATTCCAATCTTTAATTGAAATATTCTTCTGAAGAGAAATGTTTTTTTTCTTACCTAAAAAACAAGAAAAAGAAATTATAAATTAAATTGAATTACAATCGAAATGTTTTACTCATTCATTGAAAGTTAAAGTAATGTTTTGAACACATCTTTTGCCACAATTTTTTTAAGAATTGGTTTCTTCGACAGAATTTCTTTGATTATATCGCATAAGAAGAGCATAAAAACGATAAGAATATTGTATTGAATATAACAAAAATAGTGATACTATTATACTATTATTATTGAGAGGTTTTGTGTCCATAACTCTAATGTATTTTTGGATATGGAATACCAGTGCAGTGCATGTAATGCAAGTATGAGCCTAAGGTATGATGTATTACATCTAAATGGTCAGCGCACAGCACAACCACCCTTTGGCCATATAAACCAGGATTAAATCATCATCAATCAAGTGGCACAACACAAAACTCTGGGGTTACATCACATGCAACTAACGCACTGCACAACACAGCACAAAAGCCTGGGTTAAATGCCAGCGCAAGTAATGCATAGCTGAACAGAGAAGGAAAAAATTGGATCAAAGAAATGGAAATACACTGAATTAGATTCAGGTATACCATACATCTCTCAGCACAACATATGAATTGGTTTTGTATACAAAATGTATTCTCAAAATAATATGAGAATCCATAGGAAGAGTCAAATAAGGATGAAATGCACTCATATTTAGACAATAATATAAGAATTGGGCATAAGTTAGGACCTCATCAACAAATGCATTCTCATTGGGGAAGTCCACTGCGCTTTCATTACATAAAGAGGCCTCAAATGGATAATATGGAAACGCATAGGCATATTGTCTGTCGGCGAGAAAGGGAAAGTCTTATTGTGTTGACCACTATTACATTTTCCGCTCATGAATTAGATGCGAAGCTGAGAGACAGCACTGAATAACAACACATATACTGCATATCCATTAGAGTCGAAAACTTTTCGATACTTCAATTCTAGTCTCCGGTTATTAGCACTCGAGGGACAGATAAATACATAAGAATTTCGGGAATAGACTCTACGATCGACTCATTATATCAAAAAAGTCGGCTCTACTTATAATGCAATAAATGTTTTCTTCAGATATTTTTTTGTTCGCAACTTATTATTGCGATTATTATTACTATTTATGATATTATTTCACATTCGGATCGCTTTTAATGCGAAAATCCATATTTGATGCGAAAATATTAGGATCTGAAGAACAGAATACAAGACTTGGGACTCAAATGTCATAATAATTGATTGGATCACAAATTATTACAAAACAAAATAATAAAATCCCCCAAAAAAATCATTATTGAAAAGAGTTCTTATAATAAAAGAAAAAGAGATTAGAGAATGAAATCATTTATCGATTGAATAGATGTGTGTAT